>OY283140.1:49303526-49549275 GCA_958299785.1 Medicago lupulina
TGACTATTTCAAAAGTAATCGGCAAGATTTTTATTTTCAGCATATTTGTCGGTTACTTTTTCAAAAGTAATCGGCAAGATTTTTATTTTTAGCATATTTGTCGGTTACTATTTTAAAAGTAATCGGCAAGATTTTTATTTTCAACATATTCGTCGGTTCCTATTTCAAAAGTAATCGGCAAGATTTTTAGTTTTAGCATATTTGTCGGTTACTATTTTAAAAGTAATCGAGAAGATTTTTATTTTCAACATATTCGTCGCTTACTATTTCAAAAGTAATCGACATGATTTATTTTCAACACATTCGTCGGTTACTATTTCAAAAGCAATCGGCAAGATTTATTTTCAGCACATATTCGTCGGTTACTATTTCAAAAGTAACGGGCAAGTCTTTTATTTTCAGCACATTTGTCGGTTACTATTTCAGTAGTAATCGGCATGATTTATTTTCAGCACATTCGTCGGTTACTATTTCAAAAATAATCGGCATGATTTATTTTCAACACATTCGTCGGTTACTATTTCAAAAGTAATCGGCATGATCTATTTTCTGCACATTTGTCGGTTACTATTTCAAAAGTAATCAGCAAAATTTTTATATTCAGCATATTCGTCGGTTACTATTTCAAAGGTAATCGGCAAGATTTATTTTCAGCACATTCGTCGGTTACTATTTCAAAAGTAATCGGCAAAAATTTATTTTCAACACATTCGTGGGTTACTATTTCAATAGTAATCGGCAAGATTTTTATTTTCAGCATGTACGTCGGTTACTATTTCAAAAGTAATGGGCAAGACTTTTATTTTCAGCACATTTGTCGGTTACTATTTCAGTAGTAATCGGCATGATTTATTTTCAGCACATTCGTCGGTTACTATTTCAAAAATAATCGGCATGATTTATTTTCAACACATTCGTCGGTTACTATTTCAAAAGTAATCGGCATGATCTATTTTCTGCACATTTGTCGGTTACTATTTCAAAAGTAATCAGCAAAATTTTTATATTCAGCATATTCGTCGGTTACTATTTCAAAGGTAATCGGCAAGATTTATTTTCAGCACATTCGTCGGTTACTATTTCAAAAGTAATCGGCAAAAATTTATTTTCAACACATTCGTGGGTTACTATTTCAATAGTAATCGGCAAGATTTTTATTTTCAGCATGTACGTCGGTTACTATTTCAAAAGTAATGGGCAAGACTTTTATTTTCAGCATATTTGTCGGTTACTTTTTCAAAAGTAATCGACAAGATTTTTATTTTTAGCATATTTGTCGGTTACTATTTTAAAAGCAATCGGCAAGATTTTTATTTTCAACATATTCGTCGGTTCCTATTTCAAAAGTAATCGGCAAGATTTTTAGTTTTAGCATATTTGTCGGTTACTATTTTAAAATTAATCGAGAAGATTTTTATTTTCAACATATTCGTCGCTTACTATTTCAAAAGTAATCGGCAAGATTTATTTTCAGCACATATTCGTCGGTTACTATTTCAAAAGTAATGGGCAAGACTTTTATTTTCAGCACATTTGTCGGTTACTATTTCAATAGTAATCGGCATGATTTATTTTCAGCACATTCGTCGGTTACTATTTCAAAAATAATCGGCATGATTTATTTTCAACACATTCGTCGGTTACTATTTCAAAAGTAATCGGCATGATCTATTTTCTGCACAATCGTCGGTTACTATTTCAAAAGTAATCGGCAAGATTTTTATTTTCAGCATATTTGTCGGTTACTATTTTAAAAGTAATCGACAAGATTTTTATTTTCAACATATTCGTCAGTTACTATTTCAAAAGTAATCGGCAAGACTTTATTTTCAGCATATTCGTTGGTTACTATTTTAAAAGTAATCAGTAAGATTTTTATTTTCAACATATTCGTCGCTTACTATTTCGAAAGTAATCGGCATGTTTTATTTTCAGCACATTCGTCGGTTACTATTTCAAAAGTAATCGGCAAGATTTTTATTTTCAACATATTTGTCGGATACTATTTTTAAAAGTAATCGACAAGATTTTTATTTTCAACATATTCGTCGGTTACTATTTCAAAAGTAATCGGCAAGACTTTATTTTCAGCACATTCATTGGTTACTTTTTTAAAAGTAATCTGTAAGATTTTTATTTCCAACATATTCATCGCTTACTATTTCAAAAGTAATCAGCATGATTTATTTTCTGCACATTCGTCGGTTACTATTTCAAAAGTAATCGGCAAGATTTTTATTTTCAGCTTATTGGTCGGTGACTATTTCAAAAGTAATCGGCAAGATTTTTATTTTCAGCATATTTGTCGGTTACCTTTTCAAAAGTAATCGGCAAGAGTTTTATTTTTAGCATATTTGTCGGTTACTATTTTAAAAGTAATCGGCAAGATTTTTATTTTCGACATATTCGTCGGTTCCTATTTCAAAAGTAATCGGCAAGAATTTTAGTTTTAGCATATTTGTCGGTTACTATTTTAAAAGTAATCGAGAAGATTTTTATTTTCAACATATTCGTCGCTTACTATTTCAAAAGTAATCGACATGATTTATTTTCAACACATTCGTCGGTTACTATTTCAAAAGCAATCGGCAAGATTTATTTTCAGCACATATTCGTCGGTTACTATTTCAAAAGTAACGGGCAAGTCTTTTATTTTCAGCACATTTGTCGGTTACTATTTCAGTAGTAATCGGCATGATTTATTTTCAGCACATTCGTCGGTTACTATTTCAAAAATAATCGGCATGATTTATTTTCAACACATTCGTCGGTTACTATTTCAAAAGTAATCGGCATGATCTATTTTCTGCACATTTGTCGGTTACTATTTCAAAAGTAATCAGCAAAATTTTTATATTCAGCATATTCGTCGGTTACTATTTCAAAGGTAATCGGCAAGATTTATTTTCAGCACATTCGTCGGTTACTATTTCAAAAGTAATCGGCAAAAATTTATTTTCAACACATTCGTGGGTTACTATTTCAATAGTAATCGGCAAGATTTTTATTTTCAGCATGTACGTCGGTTACTATTTCAAAAGTAATGGGCAAGACTTTTATTTTCAGCATATTTGTCGGTTACTTTTTCAAAAGTAATCGACAAGATTTTTATTTTTAGCATATTTGTCGGTTACTATTTTAAAAGTAATCGGCAAGATTTTTATTTTCAACATATTCGTCGGTTCCTATTTCAAAAGTAATCGGCAAGATTTTTAGTTTTAGCATATTTGTCGGTTACTATTTTAAAATTAATCGAGAAGATTTTTATTTTCAACATATTCGTCGCTTACTATTTCAAAAGTAATCGACATGATTTATTTTCAGCACATTCGTCGGTTACTATTTCAAAAGTAATCGGCAAGATTTATTTTCAGCACATATTCGTCGGTTACTATTTCAAAAGTAATGGGCAAGACTTTTATTTTCAGCACATTTGTCGGTTACTATTTCAATAGTAATCGGCATGATTTATTTTCAGCACATTCGTCGGTTACTATTTCAAAAATAATCGGCATGATTTATTTTCAACACATTCGTCGGTTACTATTTCAAAAGTAATCGGCATGATCTATTTTCTGCACAATCGTCGGTTACTATTTCAAAAGTAATCGGCAAGATTTTTATTTTCAGCATATTTGTCGGTTACTATTTTAAAAGTAATCGACAAGATTTTTATTTTCAACATATTCGTCGGTTACTATTTCAAAAGTAATCGGCAAGACTTTATTTTCAGCATATTCGTTGGTTACTATTTTAAAAATAATCGGTAAGATTTTTATTTTCAACATATTCGTCGCTTACTATTTCGAAAGTAATCGGCATGATTTATTTTCAGCACATTCGTCGGTTACTATTTCAAAAGTAATCGGCAAGATTTTTATTTTCAACATATTTGTCGGATACTATTTTTAAAAGTAATCGACAAGATTTTTATTTTCAACATATTCGTCGGTTACTATTTCAAAAGTAATCGGCAAGACTTTATTTTCAGCACATTCATTGGTTACTTTTTTAAAAGTAATCTGTAAGATTTTTATTTCCAACATATTCATCGCTTACTATTTCAAAAGTAATCAGCATGATTTATTTTCAGCACATTCGTCGGTTACTATTTCAAAAGTAATCGGCAAGATTTTTATTTTCAGCTTATTGGTCGGTGACTATTTCAAAAGTAATCGGCAAGATTTTTATTTTCAGCATATTTGTCGGTTACTTTTTCAAAAGTAATCGGCAAGATTTTTATTTTTAGCATATTTGTCGGTTACTATTTTAAAAGTAATCGGCAAGATTTTTATTTTCAACATATTCGTCGGTTCCTATTTCAAAAGTAATCGGCAAGATTTTTAGTTTTAGCATATTTGTCGGTTACTATTTTAAAAGTAATCGAGAAGATTTTTATTTTCAACATATTCGTCGCTTACTATTTCAAAAGTAATCGACATGATTTATTTTCAACACATTCGTCGGTTACTATTTCAAAAGCAATCGGCAAGATTTATTTTCAGCACATATTCGTCGGTTACTATTTCAAAAGTAACGGGCAAGTCTTTTATTTTCAGCACATTTGTCGGTTACTATTTCAGTAGTAATCGGCATGATTTATTTTCAGCACATTCGTCGGTTACTATTTCAAAAATAATCGGCATGATTTATTTTCAACACATTCGTCGGTTACTATTTCAAAAGTAATCGGCATGATCTATTTTCTGCACATTTGTCGGTTACTATTTCAAAAGTAATCAGCAAAATTTTTATATTCAGCATATTCGTCGGTTACTATTTCAAAGGTAATCGGCAAGATTTATTTTCAGCACATTCGTCGGTTACTATTTCAAAAGTAATCGGCAAAAATTTATTTTCAACACATTCGTGGGTTACTATTTCAATAGTAATCGGCAAGATTTTTATTTTCAGCATGTACGTCGGTTACTATTTCAAAAGTAATGGGCAAGACTTTTATTTTCAGCATATTTGTCGGTTACTTTTTCAAAAGTAATCGACAAGATTTTTATTTTTAGCATATTTGTCGGTTACTATTTTAAAAGTAATCGGCAAGATTTTTATTTTCAACATATTCGTCGGTTCCTATTTCAAAAGTAATCGGCAAGATTTTTAGTTTTAGCATATTTGTCGGTTACTATTTTAAAATTAATCGAGAAGATTTTTATTTTCAACATATTCGTCGCTTACTATTTCAAAAGTAATCGACATGATTTATTTTCAGCACATTCGTCGGTTACTATTTCAAAAGTAATCGGCAAGATTTATTTTCAGCACATATTCGTCGGTTACTATTTCAAAAGTAATGGGCAAGACTTTTATTTTCAGCACATTTGTCGGTTACTATTTCAATAGTAATCGGCATGATTTATTTTCAGCACATTCGTCGGTTACTATTTCAAAAATAATCGGCATGATTTATTTTCAACACATTCGTCGGTTACTATTTCAAAAGTAATCGGCATGATCTATTTTCTGCACAATCGTCGGTTACTATTTCAAAAGTAATCGGCAAGATTTTTATTTTCAGCATATTTGTCGGTTACTATTTTAAAAGTAATCGACAAGATTTTTATTTTCAACATATTCGTCGGTTACTATTTCAAAAGTAATCGGCAAGACTTTATTTTCAGCATATTCGTTGGTTACTATTTTAAAAATAATCGGTAAGATTTTTATTTTCAACATATTCGTCGCTTACTATTTCGAAAGTAATCGGCATGATTTATTTTCAGCACATTCGTCGGTTACTATTTCAAAAGTAATCGGCAAGATTTTTATTTTCAACATATTTGTCGGATACTATTTTTAAAAGTAATCGACAAGATTTTTATTTTCAACATATTCGTCGGTTACTATTTCAAAAGTAATCGGCAAGACTTTATTTTCAGCACATTCATTGGTTACTTTTTTAAAAGTAATCTGTAAGATTTTTATTTCCAACATATTCATCGCTTACTATTTCAAAAGTAATCAGCATGATTTATTTTCAGCACATTCGTCGGTTACTATTTCAAAAGTAATCGGCAAGATTTTTATTTTCAGCTTATTGGTCGGTGACTATTTCAAAAGTAATCGGCAAGATTTTTATTTTCAGCATATTTGTCGGTTACTTTTTCAAAAGTAATCGGCAAGATTTTTATTTTTAGCATATTTGTCGGTTACTATTTTAAAAGTAATCGGCAAGATTTTTATTTTCAACATATTCGTCGGTTCCTATTTCAAAAGTAATCGGCAAGATTTTTAGTTTTAGCATATTTGTCGGTTACTATTTTAAAAGTAATCGAGAAGATTTTTATTTTCAACATATTCGTCGCTTACTATTTCAAAAGTAATCGACATGATTTATTTTCAACACATTCGTCGGTTACTATTTCAAAAGCAATCGGCAAGATTTATTTTCAGCACATATTCGTCGGTTACTATTTCAAAAGTAACGGGCAAGTCTTTTATTTTCAGCACATTTGTCGGTTACTATTTCAGTAGTAATCGGCATGATTTATTTTCAGCACATTCGTCGGTTACTATTTCAAAAATAATCGGCATGATTTATTTTCAACACATTCGTCGGTTACTATTTCAAAAGTAATCGGCATGATCTATTTTCTGCACATTTGTCGGTTACTATTTCAAAAGTAATCAGCAAAATTTTTATATTCAGCATATTCGTCGGTTACTATTTCAAAGGTAATCGGCAAGATTTATTTTCAGCACATTCGTCGGTTACTATTTCAAAAGTAATCGGCAAAAATTTATTTTCAACACATTCGTGGGTTACTATTTCAATAGTAATCGGCAAGATTTTTATTTTCAGCATGTACGTCGGTTACTATTTCAAAAGTAATGGGCAAGACTTTTATTTTCAGCATATTTGTCGGTTACTTTTTCAAAAGTAATCGACAAGATTTTTATTTTTAGCATATTTGTCGGTTACTATTTTAAAAGTAATCGGCAAGATTTTTATTTTCAACATATTCGTCGGTTCCTATTTCAAAAGTAATCGGCAAGATTTTTAGTTTTAGCATATTTGTCGGTTACTATTTTAAAATTAATCGAGAAGATTTTTATTTTCAACATATTCGTCGCTTACTATTTCAAAAGTAATCGACATGATTTATTTTCAGCACATTCGTCGGTTACTATTTCAAAAGTAATCGGCAAGATTTATTTTCAGCACATATTCGTCGGTTACTATTTCAAAAGTAATGGGCAAGACTTTTATTTTCAGCACATTTGTCGGTTACTATTTCAATAGTAATCGGCATGATTTATTTTCAGCACATTCGTCGGTTACTATTTCAAAAATAATCGGCATGATTTATTTTCAACACATTCGTCGGTTACTATTTCAAAAGTAATCGGCATGATCTATTTTCTGCACAATCGTCGGTTACTATTTCAAAAGTAATCGGCAAGATTTTTATTTTCAGCATATTTGTCGGTTACTATTTTAAAAGTAATCGACAAGATTTTTATTTTCAACATATTCGTCGGTTACTATTTCAAAAGTAATCGGCAAGACTTTATTTTCAGCATATTCGTTGGTTACTATTTTAAAAATAATCGGTAAGATTTTTATTTTCAACATATTCGTCGCTTACTATTTCGAAAGTAATCGGCATGATTTATTTTCAGCACATTCGTCGGTTACTATTTCAAAAGTAATCGGCAAGATTTTTATTTTCAACATATTTGTCGGATACTATTTTTAAAAGTAATCGACAAGATTTTTATTTTCAACATATTCGTCGGTTACTATTTCAAAAGTAATCGGCAAGACTTTATTTTCAGCACATTCATTGGTTACTTTTTTAAAAGTAATCTGTAAGATTTTTATTTCCAACATATTCATCGCTTACTATTTCAAAAGTAATCAGCATGATTTATTTTCAGCACATTCGTCGGTTACTATTTCAAAAGTAATCGGCAAGATTTTTATTTTCAGCTTATTGGTCGGTGACTATTTCAAAAGTAATCGGCAAGATTTTTATTTTCAGCATATTTGTCGGTTACTTTTTCAAAAGTAATCGGCAAGATTTTTATTTTTAGCATATTTGTCGGTTACTATTTTAAAAGTAATCGGCAAGATTTTTATTTTCAACATATTCGTCGGTTCCTATTTCAAAAGTAATCGGCAAGATTTTTAGTTTTAGCATATTTGTCGGTTACTATTTTAAAAGTAATCGAGAAGATTTTTATTTTCAACATATTCGTCGCTTACTATTTCAAAAGTAATCGACATGATTTATTTTCAACACATTCGTCGGTTACTATTTCAAAAGCAATCGGCAAGATTTATTTTCAGCACATATTCGTCGGTTACTATTTCAAAAGTAACGGGCAAGTCTTTTATTTTCAGCACATTTGTCGGTTACTATTTCAGTAGTAATCGGCATGATTTATTTTCAGCACATTCGTCGGTTACTATTTCAAAAATAATCGGCATGATTTATTTTCAACACATTCGTCGGTTACTATTTCAAAAGTAATCGGCATGATCTATTTTCTGCACATTTGTCGGTTACTATTTCAAAAGTAATCAGCAAAATTTTTATATTCAGCATATTCGTCGGTTACTATTTCAAAGGTAATCGGCAAGATTTATTTTCAGCACATTCGTCGGTTACTATTTCAAAAGTAATCGGCAAAAATTTATTTTCAACACATTCGTGGGTTACTATTTCAATAGTAATCGGCAAGATTTTTATTTTCAGCATGTACGTCGGTTACTATTTCAAAAGTAATGGGCAAGACTTTTATTTTCAGCATATTTGTCGGTTACTTTTTCAAAAGTAATCGACAAGATTTTTATTTTTAGCATATTTGTCGGTTACTATTTTAAAAGTAATCGGCAAGATTTTTATTTTCAACATATTCGTCGGTTCCTATTTCAAAAGTAATCGGCAAGATTTTTAGTTTTAGCATATTAGTCGGTTACTATTTTAAAATTAATCGAGAAGATTTTTATTTTCAACATATTCGTCGCTTACTATTTCAAAAGTAATCGACATGATTTATTTTCAGCACATTCGTCGGTTACTATTTCAAAAGTAATCGGCAAGATTTATTTTCAGCACATATTCGTCGGTTACTATTTCAAAAGTAATGGGCAAGACTTTTATTTTCAGCACATTTGTCGGTTACTATTTCAATAGTAATCGGCATGATTTATTTTCAGCACATTCGTCGGTTACTATTTCAAAAATAATCGGCATGATTTATTTTCAACACATTCGTCGGTTACTATTTCAAAAGTAATCGGCATGATCTATTTTCTGCACAATCGTCGGTTACTATTTCAAAAGTAATCGGCAAGATTTTTATTTTCAGCATATTTGTCGGTTACTATTTTAAAAGTAATCGACAAGATTTTTATTTTCAACATATTCGTCGGTTACTATTTCAAAAGTAATCGGCAAGACTTTATTTTCAGCATATTCGTTGGTTACTATTTTAAAAATAATCGGTAAGATTTTTATTTTCAACATATTCGTCGCTTACTATTTCGAAAGTAATCGGCATGATTTATTTTCAGCACATTCGTCGGTTACTATTTCAAAAGTAATCGGCAAGATTTTTATTTTCAACATATTTGTCGGATACTATTTTTAAAAGTAATCGACAAGATTTTTATTTTCAACATATTCGTCGGTTACTATTTCAAAAGTAATCGGCAAGACTTTATTTTCAGCACATTCATTGGTTACTTTTTTAAAAGTAATCTGTAAGATTTTTATTTCCAACATATTCATCGCTTACTATTTCAAAAGTAATCAGCATGATTTATTTTCAGCACATTCGTCGGTTACTATTTCAAAAGTAATCGGCAAGATTTTTATTTTCAGCTTATTGGTCGGTGACTATTTCAAAAGTAATCGGCAAGATTTTTATTTTCAGCATATTTGTCGGTTACTATTTTAAAAGTAATCGGCAAGATTTTTATTTTCAACATATTCGTCGGTTCCTATTTCAAAAGTAATCGGCAAGATTTTTAGTTTTAGCATATTTGTCGGTTACTATTTTAAAAGTAATCGAGAAGATTTTTATTTTCAACATATTCGTCGCTTACTATTTCAAAAGTAATCGACATGATTTATTTTCAACACATTCGTCGGTTACTATTTCAAAAGCAATCGGCAAGATTTATTTTCAGCACATATTCGTCGGTTACTATTTCAAAAGTAACGGGCAAGTCTTTTATTTTCAGCACATTTGTCGGTTACTATTTCAGTAGTAATCGGCATGATTTATTTTCAGCACATTCGTCGGTTACTATTTCAAAAATAATCGGCATGATTTATTTTCAACACATTCGTCGGTTACTATTTCAAAAGTAATCGGCATGATCTATTTTCTGCACATTTGTCGGTTACTATTTCAAAAGTAATCAGCAAAATTTTTATATTCAGCATATTCGTCGGTTACTATTTCAAAGGTAATCGGCAAGATTTATTTTCAGCACATTCGTCGGTTACTATTTCAAAAGTAATCGGCAAAAATTTATTTTCAACACATTCGTGGGTTACTATTTCAATAGTAATCGGCAAGATTTTTATTTTCAGCATGTACGTCGGTTACTATTTCAAAAGTAATGGGCAAGACTTTTATTTTCAGCATATTTGTCGGTTACTTTTTCAAAAGTAATCGACAAGATTTTTATTTTTAGCATATTTGTCGGTTACTATTTTAAACGTAATCGGCAAGATTTTTATTTTCAACATATTCGTCGGTTCCTATTTCAAAAGTAATCGGCAAGATTTTTAGTTTTAGCATATTTGTCGGTTACTATTTTAAAATTAATCGAGAAGATTTTTATTTTCAACATATTCGTCGCTTACTATTTCAAAAGTAATCGACATGATTTATTTTCAGCACATTCGTCGGTTACTATTTCAAAAGTAATCGGCAAGATTTATTTTCAGCACATATTCGTCGGTTACTATTTCAAAAGTAATGGGCAAGACTTTTATTTTCAGCACATTTGTCGGTTACTATTTCAATAGTAATCGGCATGATTTATTTTCAGCACATTCGTCGGTTACTATTTCAAAAATAATCGGCATGATTTATTTTCAACACATTCGTCGGTTACTATTTCAAAAGTAATCGGCATGATCTATTTTCTGCACAATCGTCGGTTACTATTTCAAAAGTAATCGGCAAGATTTTTATTTTCAGCATATTTGTCGGTTACTATTTTAAAAGTAATCGACAAGATTTTTATTTTCAACATATTCGTCGGTTACTATTTCAAAAGTAATCGGCAAGACTTTATTTTCAGCATATTCGTTGGTTACTATTTTAAAAATAATCGGTAAGATTTTTATTTTCAACATATTCGTCGCTTACTATTTCGAAAGTAATCGGCATGATTTATTTTCAGCACATTCGTCGGTTACTATTTCAAAAGTAATCGGCAAGATTTTTATTTTCAACATATTTGTCGGTTACTATTTTAAAAGTAATCGACAAGATTTTTATTTTCAACATATTCGTCGGTTACTATTTCAAAAGTAATCGGCAAGACTTTATTTTCTGCACATTCATTGGTTACTTTTTTAAAAGTAATCGGTAAGATTTTTATTTCCAACATATTCATCGCTTACTATTTCAAAAGTAATCAGCATGATTTATTTTCAGCACATTCGCCGGTTACTATTTCAAAAGTAATCGGCAAGATTTTTATTTTTCAGCTTATTGGTCGGTGACTATTTCGAAAGTAATCGGCAAGATTTTTATTTTCAGCATATTTGTCGGTTACTTTTTCAAAAGTAATCGGCAAGATTTTTATTTTTAGCATATTTGTCGGTTACTATTTTAAAAGTAATCGGCAAGATTTTTATTTTCAACATATTCGTCGGTTCCTATTTCAAAAGTAATCGGCAAGATTTTTAGTTTTAGCATATTTGTCGGTTACTATTTTAAAAGTAATCGAGAAGATTTTTATTTTCAACATATTCGTCGCTTACTATTTCAAAAGTAATCGGCATGATTTATTTTCAACACATTCGTCGGTTACTATTTCAAAAGCAATCGGCAAGATTTATTTTCAGCACATATTCGTCGGTTACTATTTCAAAAGTAACGGGCAAGTCTTTTATTTTCAGCACATTTGTCGGTTACTATTTCAATAGTAATCGGCATGATTTATTTTCAGCACATTCGTCGGTTACTATTTCAAAAATAATCGGCATGATTTATTTTCAACACATTCGTCGGTTACTATTTCAAAAGTAATCGGCAAGATCTATTTTCTGCACATTTGTCGGTTACTATTTCAAAAGTAATCGGCAAGATTTTTATTTTTAGCATATTCGTCGGTTACTATTTCAAAGGTAATCGACAACATTTTTATTTTCAACATATTCGTCGGTTCCTATTTCAAAAGTAATCGGCAAAAATTTATTTTCAACACATTCGTGGGTTACTATTTCAATAGTAATCGGCAAGATTTTTATTTTCAGCATGTACGTCGGTTACTATTTCAAAAGTAATGGGCAAGACTTTTATTTTCAGCATATTTGTCGGTTACTTTTTCAAAAGTAATCGACAAGATTTTTATTTTTAGCATATTTGTCGGTTACTATTTTAAAAGTAATCGGCAAGATTTTTATTTTCAACATATTCGTCGGTTCCTATTTCAAAAGTAATCGGCAAGATTTTTAGTTTTAGCATATTTGTCGGTTACTATTTTAAAATTAATCGAGAAGATTTTTATTTTCAACATATTCGTCGCTTACTATTTCAAAAGTAATCGACATGATTTATTTTCAGCACATTCGTCGGTTACTATTTCAAAAGTAATCGGCAAGATTTATTTTCAGCACATATTCGTCGGTTACTATTTCAAAAGTAATGGGCAAGACTTTTATTTTCAGCACATTTGTCAGTTACTATTTCAATAGTAATCGGCATGATTTATTTTCAGCACATTCGTCGGTTACTATTTCAAAAATAATCGGCATGATTTATTTTCAACACATTCGTCGGTTACTATTTCAAAAGTAATCGGCATGATCTATTTTCTGCACAATCGTCGGTTACTATTTCAAAAGTAATCGGCAAGATTTTTATTTTCAGCATATTTGTCGGTTACTATTTTAAAAGTAATCGACAAGATTTTTATTTTCAACATATTCGTCGGTTACTATTTCAAAAGTAATCGGCAAGACTTTATTTTCAGCATATTCGTTGGTTACTATTTTAAAAATAATCGGTAAGATTTTTATTTTCAACATATTCGTCGCTTACTATTTCGAAAGTAATCGGCATGATTTATTTTCAGCACATTCGTCGGTTACTATTTCAAAAGTAATCGGCAAGATTTTTATTTTCAACATATTTGTCGGTTACTATTTTAAAAGTAATCGACAAGATTTTTATTTTCAACATATTCGTCGGTTACTATTTCAAAAGTAATCGGCAAGACTTTATTTTCTGCACATTCATTGGTTACTTTTTTAAAAGTAATCGGTAAGATTTTTATTTCCAACATATTCATCGCTTACTATTTCAAAAGTAATCAGCATGATTTATTTTCAGCACATTCGCCGGTTACTATTTCAAAAGTAATCGGCAAGATTTTTATTTTTCAGCTTATTGGTCGGTGACTATTTCGAAAGTAATCGGCAAGATTTTTATTTTCAGCATATTTGTCGGTTACTTTTTCAAAAGTAATCGGCAAGATTTTTATTTTTAGCATATTTGTCGGTTACTATTTTAAAAGTAATCGGCAAGATTTTTATTTTCAACATATTCGTCGGTTCCTATTTCAAAAGTAATCGGCAAGATTTTTAGTTTTAGCATATTTGTCGGTTACTATTTTAAAAGTAATCGAGAAGATTTTTATTTTCAACATATTCGTCGCTTACTATTTCAAAAGTAATCGGCATGATTTATTTTCAACACATTCGTCGGTTACTATTTCAAAAGCAATCGGCAAGATTTATTTTCAGCACATATTCGTCGGTTACTATTTCAAAAGTAACGGGCAAGTCTTTTATTTTCAGCACATTTGTCGGTTACTATTTCAATAGTAATCGGCATGATTTATTTTCAGCACATTCGTCGGTTACTATTTCAAAAATAATCGGCATGATTTATTTTCAACACATTCGTCGGTTACTATTTCAAAAGTAATCAGCAAGATCTATTTTCTGCACATTCGTCGGTTACTATTTCAAAAGTAATCGGCAAGATTTTTATTTTTAGCATATTTGTCGGTTATTATTTTAAAAGTAATCGACAACATTTTTATTTTCAACATATTCGTCGGTTCCTATTTCAAAAGTAATCGGCAAGATTTTTAGTTTTATCATATTTGTCGGTTACTATTTTAAAAGTAATCGAGAAGATTTTAATTTTCAACATATTAGTCGCTTACTATTTCAAAAGTAATCGGCATGATTTATTTTCAGCACATTCGTCGGTTACTATTTCAAAAGTAATCGGCAAGATTTATTTTCAGCACATATTCGTCGGTTACTATTTCAAAAGTAATGGGCAAGACTTTTATTTTCAGCACATTTGTCGATTACTATTTCAATAGTAATCGGCATGATTTATTTTCAGCACATTCGTCGGTTACTATTTCAAAAATAATCGGCATGATTTATTTTCAACACATTCGTCGGTTACTATTTCAAAAGTAATCGGCATGATCTATTTTCTGCACAATTGTCGGTTACTATTTCAAAAGTAATCGGCAAGATTTTTATTTTCAACATATTCGTCGGTTACTATTTCAAAAGTAATCGGCAAGACTTTATTTTCAGCATATTCCTTTGTTACTATTTCAAAAGTAATCGGTAAGATTTTTATTTTCAACATATTCGTCGGTTACTATTTCAAAGGTAATCGGCATGATTTATTTTCAGTACATTCGTTGGTTACTATTTTAAAAGTAATCGGTAAGATTTTTATTTTCAACATATTCGTCGCTTACTATTTCGAAAGTAATCGACATGATTTATTTTCAGCACATTCGTCGGTTACTATTTCAAAAGTAATCGGCAAGATTTTTATTTTCAACATATTTGTCGGTTACTATTTTAAAAGTAATCGACAAGATTTTTATTTTCAACATATTCGTCGGTTACTATTTCAAAAGTAATCGGCAAGACTTTATTTTCAGCATATTCGTTGGTTACTATTTTAAAAGTAATCGGTAAGATTTTTATTTTCAACATATTCATCGCTTACTGTTTCGAAAGTAATCGGCATGATTTATTTTCAGCACATTCGTCGGTTACTATTTCAAAAGTAATCGGCAAGATTTTTATTTTCAACATATTGGTCGGTGACTATTTCAAAAGTAATCGGCAAGATTTTTATTTTCAGCATATTTGTCGGTTACTTTTTCAAAAGTAATCGGCAAGATTTTTATTTTTAGCATATTTGTCGGTTACTATTTTAAAATTAATCGGCAAGATTTTTATTTTCAACATATTCGTCGGTTCCTATTTCAAAAGTAATCGGCAAGATTTTTAGTTTTAGCATATTTGTCGGTTACTATTTTAAAAGTAATCCAGAAGATTTTTATTTTCAACATGTTCGTCGCTTACTATTTCAAAAGTAATCGGCATGATTTATTTTCAGCACATTCGTCGGTTACTATTTCAAAAGTAATCGGCAAGATTTATTTTCAGCACATATTCGTCGGTTACAATTTCAAAAGTAATGGGCAAGTCTTTTATTTTCAGCACATTTGTCGGTTACTATTTCAATAGTAATCGGCATGATTTATTTTCAACACATTCGTCGGTTACTATTTCAAAAATAATCGGCATGATTTATTTTCAACACATTCGTCGGTTACTATTTCAAAAGTAATCGGCATGATCTATTTTCTGCACATTCGTCGGTTACTATTTCAAAAGTAATCAGCAAAATTTTTATATTCAGCATATTCGTCAGTTACTATTTCAAAGGTAATCGACAAGATTTATTTTCAGCACATTCGTCGGTTATTATTTTAAAAGTAATCGACAAGATTTTTATTTTCAACATATTCGTCGGTTACTATTTCAAAAGTAATCGGCAAGACTTTATTTTCAGCACATTCATTGGTTACTTTTTTAAAAGTAATCGGTAAGATTTTTATTTCCAACATATTCATCGCTTACTATTTCAAAAGTAATCAGCATGATTTATTTTCAGCACATTCGTCGGTTACTATTTCAAAAGTAATCGGCAAGATTTTTATTTTCAGCATATTGGTCGGTGACTATTTCAAAAGTAATCGGCAAGATTTTTATTTTCAGCATATTTGTCGGTTACTTTTTCAAAAGTAATCGGCAAGATTTTTATTTTTAGCATATTTGTCGGTTACTATTTTAAAAGTAATCGGCAAGATTTTTATTTTCAACATATTCGTCGGTTCCTATTTCAAAAGTAATCGGCATGATTTATTTTCAGCACATTCGTCGGTTAATATTTCAAAAGTAATCGGCAAGATTTATTTTCAGCACATATTCGTCGGTTACAATTTCAAAAGTAATGGGCAAGTCTTTTATTTTCAGCACATTTGTCGGTTACTATTTCAAAAATAATCGGCATGATTTATTTTCAACACATTCGTCGGTTACTATTTCAAAAGTAATCGGCATGATCTATTTTCTGCACATTCGTCGGTTACTATTTCAAAAGTAATCGGCAAGATTTTTATTTTCAACATATTCGTCGGTTACTATTTCAAAAGTAATCGGCAAGACTTTATTTTCAGCATATTCCTTTGTTACTATTTCAAAAGTAATCGGTAAGATTTTTATTTTCAACATATTCGTCGGTTACTATTTCAAAGGTAATCGGCATGATTTATTTTCAGTACATTCGTTGGTTACTATTTTAAAAGTAATCGGTAAGATTTTTATTTTCAACATATTCGTCGCTTACTATTTCGAAAGTAATCGACATGATTTATTTTCAGCACATTCGTCGGTTACTATTTCAAAAGTAATCGGCAAGATTTTTATTTTCAACATATTTGTCGGTTACTATTTTAAAAGTAATCGACAAGATTTTTATTTTCAACATATTCGTCGGTTACTATTTCAAAAGTAATCGGCAAGACTTTATTTTCAGCATATTCGTTGGTTACTATTTTAAAAGTAATCGGTAAGATTTTTATTTTCAACATATTCATCGCTTACTGTTTCGAAAGTAATCGGCATGATTTATTTTCAGCACATTCGTCGGTTACTATTTCAAAAGTAATCGGCAAGATTTTTATTTTCAACATATTGGTCGGTGACTATTTCAAAAGTAATCGGCAAGATTTTTATTTTCAGCATATTTGTCGGTTACTTTTTCAAAAGTAATCGGCAAGATTTTTATTTTTAGCATATTTGTCGGTTACTATTTTAAAATTAATCGGCAAGATTTTTATTTTCAACATATTCGTCGGTTCCTATTTCAAAAGTAATCGGCAAGATTTTTAGTTTTATCATATTTGTCGGTTACTATTTTAAAAGTAATCCAGAAGATTTTTATTTTCAACATGTTCGTCGCTTACTATTTCAAAAGTAATCGGCATGATTTATTTTCAGCACATTCGTCGGTTACTATTTCAAAAGTAATCGGCAAGATTTATTTTCAGCACATATTCGTCGGTTACAATTTCAAAAGTAATGGGCAAGTCTTTTATTTTCAGCACATTTGTCGGTTACTATTTCAATAGTAATCGGCATGATTTATTTTCAACACATTCGTCGGTTACTATTTCAAAAATAATCGGCATGATTTATTTTCAACACATTCGTCGGTTACTATTTCAAAAGTAATCGGCATGATCTATTTTCTGCACATTCGTCGGTTACTATTTCAAAAGTAATCAGCAAAATTTTTATATTCAGCATATTCGTCAGTTACTATTTCAAAGGTAATCGACAAGATTTATTTTCAGCACATTCGTCGGTTATTATTTTAAAAGTAATCGACAAGATTTTTATTTTCAACATATTCGTCGGTTACTATTTCAAAAGTAATCGGCAAGACTTTATTTTCAGCACATTCATTGGTTACTTTTTTAAAAGTAATCGGTAAGATTTTTATTTCCAACATATTCATCGCTTACTATTTCAAAAGTAATCAGCATGATTTATTTTCAGCACATTCGTCGGTTACTATTTCAAAAGTAATCGGCAAGATTTTTATTTTCAGCATATTGGTCGGTGACTATTTCAAAAGTAATCGGCAAGATTTTTATTTTCAGCATATTTGTCGGTTACTTTTTCAAAAGTAATCGGCAAGATTTTTATTTTTAGCATATTTGTCGGTTACTATTTTAAAAGTAATCGGCAAGATTTTTATTTTCAACATATTCGTCGGTTCCTATTTCAAAAGTAATCGGCATGATTTATTTTCAGCACATTCGTCGGTTAATATTTCAAAAGTAATCGGCAAGATTTATTTTCAGCACATATTCGTCGGTTACAATTTCAAAAGTAATGGGCAAGTCTTTTATTTTCAGCACATTTGTCGGTTACTATTTCAAAAATAATCGGCATGATTTATTTTCAACACATTCGTCGGTTACTATTTCAAAAGTAATCGGCATGATCTATTTTCTGCACATTCGTCGGTTACTATTTCAAAAGTAATCGGCAAGATTTTTATTTTTAGCATATTTGTCGGTTATTATTTTAAAAGTAATCGACAAGATTTTTATTTTCAACATATTTGTTGGTTCCTATTTCAAAAGTAATCGGCAAGATTTTTAGTTTTAGCATATTTGTCGGTTACTATTTTAAAAGTAATCGAGAAGATTTTTATTTTCAACATATTTGTCGCGTACTATTTCAAAAGTAATCGGTATGATTTATTTTCAGCACATTCGTCGGTTACTATTTCAAAAGTAATCGGCAAGATTTATTTTCAGCACATATTCGTCGGTTACTATTTCAAAAGTAATGGGCAAGACTTTTATTTTCAGCACATTTGTCGGTTACTATTTCAATAGTAATCGGCATGATTTATTTTTAGCACATTCGTCAGTTACTATTTCAAAAATAATCGGCATGATTTATTTTCAACACATTCGTGGGTTACTATTTCAAAAGTAATCGGCATGATCTATTTTCTGCACAATCGTCGGTTACTATTTCAAAAGTAATCGGCAAGATTTTTATTTTCAACATATTCGTCGGTTCCTATTTAAAAAGTAATCGGCAAGACTTTATTTTCAGTACATTCGTTGGTTACTATTTTAAAAGTAATCGGTAAGATTTTTATTTTCAACATATTCGTCGGTTACTATTTCAAAAGTAATCGGCAAGACTTTATTTTCAGCATATTCCTTTGTTACTATTTCAAAAGTAATCGGTAAGATTTTTATTTTCAGCATATTCGTCGGTGACTATTTCAAAAGTAATCGGCATGATTTATTTTCAGCACATTCGTCAGGTTACTATTTCAAAAGTAATCGGCAAGACTTTTATTTTCAGCACATTTGTCAGTTACTATTTCAATAGTAATTGGCATGATTTATTTTCAGCACATTTGTCGGTTACTATTTCAAAAGTAATCGGCATGATCTATTTTCTGCACATTCGTCGGTTACTATTTCAAAAGTAATCAGCAAAATTTTTATATTCAGCATATTCGTCAGTTACTAATTCAAAGGTAATCGACAATATTTATTTTCAGCACATTCGTTGGTTACTATTTCAAAAGTAATCGGCAAGACTTTATTTTCAACACATTCGTGGGTTACTATTTCAATAGTAATCGGCAAGATTTTTATTTTCAGCATGTACGTCGGTTACTATTTCAAAAGTAATGGGCAAGACTTTTATTTTCAGCACATTTGTCGGTTACTATTTCAAAAGTAATCGGCATGATTTATTTTCAGCACATTCGTCGGTTACTATTTCAAAAGTAATCGGCAAGATTTATTTTCAGCACATATTCGTCGGTTACTATTTCAAAAGTAATGGGCAAGACTTTTATTTTCAGCACATTTGTCGGTTACTATTTCAAAAGTAATCGGCATGATTTATTTTCAGCACATTCGTCGGTTACTATTTCAAAAGTAATCGGCATGGTTTATTTTCAACACATTCGTGGGTTACTATTTCAAAAGTAATCGGCATGATCTATTTTCTGCACAATCGTCGGTTACTATTTCAAAAGTAATCGGCAAGATTTTTATTTTCAGCATATTTGTCGGTTACTATTTTAAAAGTAATCGACAAGATTTTTATTTTCAACATATTCATCGGTTCCTATTTAAAAAGTAATCGGCAAGACTTTATTTTCAGTACATTCGTTGGTTACTATTTTAAAAGTAATCGGTAAGATTTTTATTTTCAACATATTCGTCGCTTACTATTTCGAAAGTAATCGGCATGATTTATTTTCAGCACATTCGTCGGTTACTATTTCAAAAGTAATCGGCAAGATTTTTATTTTCAACATATTTGTCGGTTACTATTTTAAAAGCAATCGACAAGATTTTTATTTTCAACATATTCGTCGGTTACTATTTCAAAAGTAATCGGCAAGACTTTATTTTCAGCATATTCCTTTGTTACTATTTCAAAAGTAATCGGTAAGATTTTTATTTTCAACATATTCGTCGGTTAATATTTCCAAGGTAATCGGCATGATTTATTTTCAGTACATTCGTTGGTTACTATTTTAAAAGTAATCGGTAAGATTTTTATTTTCAACATATTCGTCGGTTAATATTTCAAAGGTAATCGGCATGATTTATTTTCAGTACATTCGTTGGTTACTATTTTAAAAGTAATCGGTAAGATTTTTATTTTCAACATATTCGTCGCTTACTATTTCGAAAGTAATCGGCATGATTTATTTTCAGCACATTCGTCGGTTACTATTTCAAAAGGAATCGGCAAGATTTTTATTTTCAGCATATTCGTCGGTGACTATTTCAAAAGTAATCGGCATGATTTATTTTTTGCACATTCGTCAGGTTACTATTTCAAAAGTAATCGGCAAGACTTTTATTTTCAGAACATTTGTCAGTTACTATTTCAATAGTAATTGGCATGATTTATTTTCAGCACATTTGTCGGTTACTATTTCAAAAGTAATCGGCAAGACTTTATATTCAACACATTCGTCGGTTACTATTTCAAAAGTAATCGGCATGATCTATTTTCTGCACATTCGTCGGTTACTATTTCAAAAGTAATCAGCAAAATTTTTATATTCAGCATATTCGTCGGTTACTATTTCAAAGGTAATCAACAAGATTTATTTTCAGCACATTCGTCGGTTACTATTTCAAAAGTAATCGGCAAGACTTTATTTTCAACACATTCGTGGGTTACTATTTCAATAGTAATCGGCAAGATTTTTATTTTCAACATATTTGTCGGTTACTATTTTAAAAGTAATCGACAAGATTTTTATTTTCAACATATTCGTCGGTTACTATTTCAAAAGTAATCGGCAAGACTTTATTTTCAGCATATTCCTTTGTTACTATTTCAAAAGTAATCGGTAAGATTTTTATTTTCAACATATTCGTCGGTTAATATTTCAAAGGTAATCGGCATGATTTATTTTCAGTACATTCGTTGGTTACTATTTTAAAAGTAATCGGTAAGATTTTTATTTTCAACATATTCGTCGGTTAATATTTCAAAGGTAATCGGCATGATTTATTTTCAGTACATTCGTTGGTTACTATTTTAAAAGTAATCGGTAAGATTTTTATTTTCAACATATTCGTCGCTTACTATTTCGAAAGTAATCGGCATGATTTATTTTCAGCACATTCGTCGGTTACTATTTCAAAAGGAATCAGCAAGATTTTTATTTTCAGCATATTCGTCGGTGACTATTTCAAAAGTAATCGGCATGATTTATTTTTTGCACATTCGTCAGGTTACTATTTCAAAAGTAATCGGCAAGACTTTTATTTTCAGCACATTTGTCAGTTACTATTTCAATAGTAATTGGCATGATTTATTTTCAGCACATTTGTCGGTTACTATTTCAAAAGTAATCGGCAAGACTTTATATTCAACACATTCGTCGGTTACTATTTCAAAAGTAATCGGCATGATCTATTTTCTGCACATTCGTCGGTTACTATTTCAAAAGTAATCAGCAAAATTTTTATATTCAGCATATTCGTCGGTTACTATTTCAAAGGTAATCAACAAGATTTATTTTCAGCACATTCGTCGGTTACTATTTCAAAAGTAATCGGCAAGACTTTATTTTCAACACATTCGTGGGTTACTATTTCAATAGTAATCGGCAAGATTTTTATTTTCAACATATTTGTCGGTTACTATTTTAAAAGTAATCGACAAGATTTTTATTTTCAACATATTCGTCGGTTACTATTTCAAAAGTAATCGGCAAGACTTTATTTTCAGCATATTCCTTTGTTACTATTTCAAAAGTAATCGGTAAGATTTTTATTTTCAACATATTCGTCGGTTAATATTTCAAAGGTAATCGGCATGATTTATTTTCAGTACATTCGTTGGTTACTATTTTAAAAGTAATCGGTAAGATTTTTATTTTCAACATATTCGTCGCTTACTATTTCGAAAGTAATCGGCATGATTTATTTTCAGCACATTCGTCGGTTACTATTTCAAACGTAATCGGCAAGATTTTAATTTTCAGCATATTCGTCGGTGACTATTTCAAAAGTAATCGGCATGATTTATTTTCAGCATATTCGTCAGGTTACTATTTCAAAAGTAATCGGCAAGACTTTTATTTTCAGCACATTTGTCAGTTACTATTTCAATAGTAATTGGCATGATTTATTTTCAGCACATTTGTCGGTTACTATTTCAAAAGTAATCGGCAAGACTTTATATTCAACCCATTCGTCGGTTACTATTTCAAAAGTAATCGGCATGACTTTATTTTCAGCATATTCGTTGGTTAATATTTTAAAAGTAATCGGTAAGATTTTTATTTTCAACATATTCGTCGCTTACTATTTCGAAAGTAATCGGCATGATTTATTTTCAACACATTCGTCGGTTACTATTTCAAAAGTAATCGGCAAGATTTTTATTTTCAACATATTTGTCGGTTACTATTTTAAAAGTAATCGACAAGATTTTTATTTTCAACATATTCGTCGGTTACTATTTCAAAAGTAATCGGCAAGACTTTATTTTCAGCACATTCATTGGTTACTTTTTTAAAAGTAATCGGTAAGATTTTTATTTTCAACATATTTGTCGGTTACTATTTTAAAAGTAATCGACAAGATTTTTATTTTCAACATATTCGTCGGTTACTATTTCAAAAGTATTCAGCAAGACTTTATTTTCAGCATATTCCTTTGTTACTATTTCAAAAGTAATCGGTAAGATTTTTATTTTCAACATATTCGTCGGTTAATATTTCAAAGGTAATCGGCATGATTTATTTTCAGTACATTCGTTGGTTACTATTTTAAAAGTAATCGGTAAGATTTTTATTTTCAACATATTCGTCGCTTACTATTTCGAAACTAATCGGCATGATTTATTTTCAGCACATTCGTCGGTTACTATTTCAAAAGTAATCGGCAAGATTTTTATTTTCAGTATATTCGTCGGTGACTATTTCAAAAGTAATCGGCATGATTTATTTTCAGCACATTCGTCAGGTTACTATTTCAAAAGTAATCGGCAAGACTTTTATTTTCAGCACATTTGTCAGTTACTATTTCAATAGTAATTGGCATGATTTATTTTCAGCACATTTGTCGGTTACTATTTCAAAAGTAATCGGCAAGACTTTATATTCAACACATTCGTCGGTTACTATTTCAAAAGTAATCGGCATGATCTATTTTCTGCACATTCGTCGGTTACTATTTCAAAAGTAATCAGCAAAATTTTTATTTTCAGCACATTCGTCGGTTACTATTTCAAAAGTAATCGGCAAGATTTTTATTTTCAGCATATTGGTCGGTGACTATTTCAAAATTAATCGGCAAGATTTTTATTTTCAGCATATTTGTCGGTTACTTTTTCAAAAGTAATCGGCAAGATTTTTTATTTTCAGCATATTTGTCGGTTACTATTTTAAAAGTAATCGACAAGATTTTTATTTTCAACATATTCGTCGGTTACTATTTCAAAAGTAATCGGCATGATTTATTTTCAGCACATTCGTCGGTTACTATTTCAAAAGTAATCGGCAAGATTTTTATTTTCAGCATATTTGTCGGTTACTATTTTAAAAGTAATCGACAAGATTTTTATTTTCAACATATTCGTCGGTTCCTATTTAAAAAGTATTCGGCAAGACTTTATTTTCAGTACATTCGTTGGTTACTATTTTAAAAGAAATCGGTAAGATTTTTATTTTCAACATATTCGTCGCTTACTATTTCGAAAGTAATCGGCATGATTTATTTTCAGCACATTCGTCGGTTACTATTTCAAAAGTAATCGGCAAGATTTTTATTTTCAACATATTTGTCGGTTACTATTTTAAAAGTAATCGACAAGATTTTTATTTTCAACATATTCGTCGGTTACTATTTCAAAAGTAATCGGCAAGACTTTATTTTCAGCATATTCCTTTGTTACTATTTCACAAGTAATCGGTAAGATTTTTATTTTCAACATATTCGTCGGTTAATATTTCAAAGGTAATCGGCATGTTTTATTTTCAGTACATTCGTTGGTTACTATTTTAAAAGTAATCGGTAAGATTTTTATTTTCAACATATTCGTCGCTTACTATTTCGAAAGTAATCGGCATGATTTATTTTCAGCACATTCGTCGGTTACTATTTCAAAAGTAATCGGCAAGATTTTTATTTTCAGCATATTCGTCGGTGACTATTTCAAAAGTAATCGGCATGATTTATTTTCAGCACATTCGTCAGGTTACTATTTCAAAAGTAATCGGCAAGACTTTAATTTTCAGCACATTTGACGGTTACTATTTCAATAGTAATTGGCATGATTTATTTTCAGCACATTTGTCGGTTACTATTTCAAAAGTAATCGGCAAAACTTTATATTCAACACATTCGTCGGTTACTATTTCAAAGGTAATCAGCAAGATTTATTTTCAGCACATTCGTCGGTTACTATTTCAAAAGTAATCGGCAAGACTTTATTTTCAACACATTCGTGGGTTACTATTTCAATAGTAATCGGCAAGATTTTTATTTTCAGCATGTACGTCGGTTACTATTTCAAAAGTAATCGGCAAGATTTTTATTTTCAGCATATTTGTCGGTTACTATTTTAAAAGTAATCGGCAAGACTTTATTTTCAGCATATTCCTTTGTTACTATTTCAAAAGTAATCGGTAAGATTTTTATTTTCAACATATTCGTCGCTTACTATTTCGAAAGTAATCGGCATGATTTATTTTCAGCACATTCGTCGGTTACTATTTCAAAAGTAATCGGCAAGATTTTTATTTTCAACATATTTGTCGGTTACTATTTTAAAAGTAATCGACAAGATTTTTATTTTCAACATATTCGTCGGTTACTATTTCAAAAGTAATCGGCAAGACTTTATTTTCAGCATATTCCTTTGTTACTATTTCAAAAGTAATCGGTAAGATTTTTATTTTCAACATATTCGTCGGTTAATATTTCAAAGGTAATCGGCATGATTTATTTTCAGTACATTCGTTGGTTACTATTTTAAAAGTAATCGGTAAGATTTTTATTTTCAACATATTCGTCGCTTACTATTTCGAAAGTAATCGGCATGATTTATTTTCAGCACATTCGTCGGTTACTATTTCAAACGTAATCGGCAAGATTTTAATTTTCAGCATATTCGTCGGTGACTATTTCAAAAGTAATCGGCATGATTTATTTTCAGCATATTCGTCAGGTTACTATTTCAAAAGTAATCGGCAAGACTTTTATTTTCAGCACATTTGTCAGTTACTATTTCAATAGTAATTGGCAAGATTTATTTTCAGCACATTTGTCGGTTACTATTTCAAAAGTAATCGGCAAGACTTTATATTCAACACATTCGTCGGTTACTATTTCAAAAGTAATCGGCATGATCTATTTTCTGCACATTCGTCGGTTACTATTTCAAAAGTAATCAGCAAAATTTTTATTTTCAGCACATTCGTCGGTTACTATTTCAAAAGTAATCGGCAAGATTTTTATTTTCAGCATATTGGTCGGTGACTATTTCAAAATTAATCGGCAAGATTTTTATTTTCAGCATATTTGTCGGTTACTTTTTCAAAAGTAATCGGCAAGATTTTTTATTTTCAGCATATTTGTCGGTTACTATTTTAAAAGTAATCGACAAGATTTTTATTTTCAACATATTCGTCGGTTACTATTTCAAAAGTAATCGGCAAGACTTTATTTTCAGCATATTCGTTGGTTAATATTTTAAAAGTAATCGGTAAGATTTTTATTTTCAACATATTCGTCGCTTACTATTTCGAAAGTAATCGGCATGATTTATTTTCAACACATTCGTCGGTTACTATTTCAAAAGTAATCGGCAAGATTTTTATTTTCAACATATTTGTCGGTTACTATTTTAAAAGTAATCGACAAGATTTTTATTTTCAACATATTCGTCGGTTACTATTTCAAAAGTATTCCGCAAGACTTTATTTTCAGCATATTCCTTTGTTACTATTTCAAAAGTAATCGGTAAGATTTTTATTTTCAACATATTCGTCGGTTAATATTTCAAAGGTAATCGGCATGATTTATTTTCAGTACATTCGTTGGTTACTATTTTAAAAGTAATCGGTAAGATTTTTATTTTCAACATATTCGTCGCTTACTATTTCGAAAGTAATCGGCATGATTTATTTTCAGCACATTCGTCGGTTACTATTTCAAAAGTAATCGGCAAGATTTTTATTTTCAGCATATTCGTCGGTGACTATTTCAAAAGTAATCGGCATGATTTATTTTCAGCACATTCGTCAGGTTACTATTTCAAAAGTAATCGGCAAGACTTTTATTTTCAGCACATTTGTCAGTTACTATTTCAATAGTAATTGGCATGATTTATTTTCAGCACATTTGTCGGTTACTATTTCAAAAGTAATCGGCAAGACTTTATATTCAACACATTCGTCGGTTACTATTTCAAAAGTAATCGGCATGATCTATTTTCTGCACATTCGTCGGTTACTATTTCAAAAGTAATCAGCAAAATTTTCATTTTCAGCACATTCGTCGGTTACTATTTCAAAAGTAATCGGCAAGATTTTTATTTTCAGCATATTGGTCGGTGACTATTTCAAAATTAATCGGCAAGATTTTTATTTTCAACATATTCGTCGGTTACTATTTCAAAAGTAATCGGCATGATTTATTTTCAGCACATTCGTCGGTTACTATTTCAAAAGTAATCGGCAAGATTTTTATTTTCAGCATATTTGTCGGTTACTATTTTAAAAGTAATCGACAAGATTTTTATTTTCAACATATTCGTCGGTTCCTATTTAAAAAGTATTCGGCAAGACTTTATTTTCAGTACATTCGTTGGTTACTATTTTAAAAGAAATCGGTAAGATTTTTATTTTCAACATATTCGTCGCTTACTATTTCGAAAGTAATCGGCATGATTTATTTTCAGCACATTCGTCGGTTACTATTTCAAAAGTAATCGGCAAGATTTTTATTTTCAACATATTTGTCGGTTACTATTTTAAAAGTAATCGACAAGATTTTTATTTTCAACATATTCGTCGGTTCCTATTTAAAAAGTATTCGGCAAGACTTTATTTTCAGTACATTCGTTGGTTACTATTTTAAAAGAAATCGGTAAGATTTTTATTTTCAACATATTCGTCGCTTACTATTTCGAAAGTAATCGGCATGATTTATTTTCAGCACATTCGTCGGTTACTATTTCAAAAGTAATCGGCAAGATTTTTATTTTCAACATATTTGTCGGTTACTATTTTAAAAGTAATCGACAAGATTTTTATTTTCAACATATTCGTCGGTTACTATTTCAAAAGTAATCGGCAAGACTTTATTTTCAGCATATTCCTTTGTTACTATTTCACAAGTAATCGGTAAGATTTTTATTTTCAACATATTCGTCGGTTAATATTTCAAAGGTAATCGGCATGTTTTATTTTCAGTACATTCGTTGGTTACTATTTTAAAAGTAATCGGTAAGATTTTTATTTTCAACATATTCGTCGCTTACTATTTCGAAAGTAATCGGCATGATTTATTTTCAGCACATTCGTCGGTTACTATTTCAAAAGTAATCGGCAAGATTTTTATTTTCAGCATATTCGTCGGTGACTATTTCAAAAGTAATCGGCATGATTTATTTTCAGCACATTCGTCAGGTTACTATTTCAAAAGTAATCGGCAAGACTTTAATTTTCAGCACATTTGACGGTTACTATTTCAATAGTAATTGGCATGATTTATTTTCAGCACATTTGTCGGTTACTATTTCAAAAGTAATCGGCAAAACTTTATATTCAACACATTCGTCGGTTACTATTTCAAAGGTAATCAGCAAGATTTATTTTCAGCACATTCGTCGGTTACTATTTCAAAAGTAATCGGCAAGACTTTATTTTCAACACATTCGTGGGTTACTATTTCAATAGTAATCGGCAAGATTTTTATTTTCAGCATGTACGTCGGTTACTATTTCAAAAGTAATCGGCAAGATTTTTATTTTCAGCATATTTGTCGGTTACTATTTTAAAAGTAATCGGCAAGACTTTATTTTCAGCATATTCCTTTGTTACTATTTCAAAAGTAATCGGTAAGATTTTTATTTTCAACATATTCGTCGCTTACTATTTCGAAAGTAATCGGCATGATTTATTTTCAGCACATTCGTCGGTTACTATTTCAAAAGTAATCGGCAAGATTTTTATTTTCAACATATTTGTCGGTTACTATTTTAAAAGTAATCGACAAGATTTTTATTTTCAACATATTCGTCGGTTACTATTTCAAAAGTAATCGGCAAGACTTTATTTTCAGCATATTCCTTTGTTACTATTTCAAAAGTAATCGGTAAGATTTTTATTTTCAACATATTCGTCGGTTAATATTTCAAAGGTAATCGGCATGATTTATTTTCAGTACATTCGTTGGTTACTATTTTAAAAGTAATCGGTAAGATTTTTATTTTCAACATATTCGTCGCTTACTATTTCGAAAGTAATCGGCATGATTTATTTTCAGCACATTCGTCGGTTACTATTTCAAACGTAATCGGCAAGATTTTTATTTTCAGCATATTCGTCGGTGACTATTTCAAAAGTAATCGGCATGATTTATTTTCAGCACATTCGTCAGGTTACTATTTCAAAGGTAATCAGCAAGATTTATTTTCAGCACATTCGTCGGTTACTATTTCAAAAGTAATCGGCAAGACTTTATTTTCAACACATTCGTGGGTTACTATTTCAATAGTAATCGGCAAGATTTTTATTTTCAGCATGTACGTCGGTTACTATTTCAAAAGTAATCGGCAAGATTTTTATTTTCAGCATATTTGTCGGTTACTATTTTAAAAGTAATCGGCAAGACTTTATTTTCAGCATATTCCTTTGTTACTATTTCAAAAGTAATCGGTAAGATTTTTATTTTCAACATATTCGTCGCTTACTATTTCGAACGTAATCGGCATGATTTATTTTCAGCACATTCGTCGGTTACTATTTCAAAAGTAATCGGCAAGATTTTTATTTTCAACATATTTGTCGGTTACTATTTTAAAAGTAATCGACAAGATTTTTATTTTCAACATATTCGTCGGTTACTATTTCAAAAGTAATCGGCAAGACTTTATTTTCAGCATATTCCTTTGTTACTATTTCAAAAGTAATCGGTAAGATTTTTATTTTCAACATATTCGTCGGTTAATATTTCAAAGGTAATCGGCATGATTTATTTTCAGTACATTCGTTGGTTACTATTTTAAAAGTAATCGGTAAGATTTTTATTTTCAACATATTCGTCGCTTACTATTTCGAAAGTAATCGGCATGATTTATTTTCAGCACATTCGTCGGTTACTATTTCAAAAGTAATCGGCAAGATTTTTATTTTCAGCATATTCGTCGGTGACTATTTCAAAAGTAATCGGCATGATTTATTTTCAGCACATTCGTCAGGTTACTATTTCAAAAGTAATCGGCAAGACTTTAATTTTCAGCACATTTGACGGTTACTATTTCAATAGTAATTGGCATGATTTATTTTCAGCACATTTGTCGGTTACTATTTCAAAAGTAATCGGCAAAACTTTATATTCAACACATTCGTCGGTTACTATTTCAAAGGTAATCAGCAAGATTTATTTTCAGCACATTCGTCGGTTACTATTTCAAAAGTAATCGGCAAGACTTTATTTTCAACACATTCGTGGGTTACTATTTCAATAGTAATCGGCAAGATTTTTATTTTCAGCATGTACGTCGGTTACTATTTCAAAAGTAATCGGCAAGATTTTTATTTTCAGCATATTTGTCGGTTACTATTTTAAAAGTAATCGGCAAGACTTTATTTTCAGCATATTCCTTTGTTACTATTTCAAAAGTAATCGGTAAGATTTTTATTTTCAACATATTCGTCGCTTACTATTTCGAAAGTAATCGGCATGATTTATTTTCAGCACATTCGTCGGTTACTATTTCAAAAGTAATCGGCAAGATTTTTATTTTCAACATATTTGTCGGTTACTATTTTAAAAGTAATCGACAAGATTTTTATTTTCAACATATTCGTCGGTTACTATTTCAAAAGTAATCGGCAAGACTTTATTTTCAGCATATTCCTTTGTTACTATTTCAAAAGTAATCGGTAAGATTTTTATTTTCAACATATTCGTCGGTTAATATTTCAAAGGTAATCGGCATGATTTATTTTCAGTACATTCGTTGGTTACTATTTTAAAAGTAATCGGTAAGATTTTTATTTTCAACATATTCGTCGCTTACTATTTCGAAAGTAATCGGCATGATTTATTTTCAGCACATTCGTCGGTTACTATTTCAAACGTAATCGGCAAGATTTTTATTTTCAGCATATTCGTCGGTGACTATTTCAAAAGTAATCGGCATGATTTATTTTCAGCACATTCGTCAGGTTACTATTTCAAAGGTAATCAGCAAGATTTATTTTCAGCACATTCGTCGGTTACTATTTCAAAAGTAATCGGCAAGACTTTATTTTCAACACATTCGTGGGGTACTATTTCAATAGTAATCGGCAAGATTTTTATTTTCAGCATGTACGTCGGTTACTATTTCAAAAGTAATCGGCAAGATTTTTATTTTCAGCATATTTCTCGGTTACTATTTTAAAAGTAATCGGCAAGACTTTATTTTCAGCATATTCCTTTGTTACTATTTCAAAAGTAATCGGTAAGATTTTTATTTTCAACATATTCGTCGCTTACTATTTCGAAAGTAATCGGCATGATTTATTTTCAGCACATTCGTCGGTTACTATTTCAAAAGTAATCGGCAAGATTTTTATTTTCAACATATTTGTCGGTTACTATTTTAAAAGTAATCGACAAGATTTTTATTTTCAACATATTCGTCGGTTACTATTTCAAAAGTAATCGGCAAGACTTTATTTTCAGCATATTCCTTTGTTACTATTTCAAAAGTAATCGGTAAGATTTTTATTTTCAACATATTCGTCGGTTAATATTTCAAAGGTAATCGGCATGATTTATTTTCAGTACATTCGTTGGTTACTATTTTAAAAGTAATCGGTAAGATTTTTATTTTCAACATATTCGTCGCTTACTATTTCGAAAGTAATCGGCATGATTTATTTTCAGCACATTCGTCGGTTACTATTTCAAACGTAATCGGCAAGATTTTTATTTTCAGCATATTCGTCGGTGACTATTTCAAAAGTAATCGGCATGATTTATTTTCAGCATATTCGTCAGGTTACTATTTCAAAAGTAATCGGCAAGACTTTTATTTTCAGCACATTTGTCAGTTACTATTTCAATAGTAATTGGCATGATTTATTTTCAGCACATTTGTCGGTTACTATTTCAAAAGTAATCGGCAAGACTTTATATTCAACACATTCGTCGGTTACTATTTCAAAAGTAATCGGCATGATCTATTTTCTGCACATTCGTCGGTTACTATTTCAAAAGTAATCAGCAAAATTTTTATTTTCAGCACATTCGTCGGTTACTATTTCAAAAGTAATCGGCAAGATTTTTATTTTCAGCATATTGGTCGGTTACTATTTCAAAAGTAATCGGCAAGATTTTTATTTTCAGCATATTTGTCGGTTACTATTTTAAAAGTAATCGACAAGATTTTTATTTTCAACATATTCGTCGGTTCCTATTTAAAAAGTAATCGGCAAGACTTTATTTTCAGTACATTCGTTGGTTACTATTTTAAAAGAAATCGGTAAGATTTTTATTTTCAACATATTCGTCGCTTACTATTTCGAAAGTAATCGGCATGATTTATTTTCAGCACATTCGTCGGTTACTATTTCAAAAGTAATCGGCAAGATTTTTATTTTCAACATATTTGTCGGTTACTATTTTAAAAGTAATCGACAAGATTTTTATTTTCAACATATTCGTCGGTTACTATTTCAAAAGTAATCGGCAAGACTTTATTTTCAGCATATTCCTTTGTTACTATTTCACAAGTAATCGGTAAGATTTTTATTTTCAACATATTCGTCGGTTAATATTTCAAAGGTAATCAACATGTTTTATTTTCAGTACATTCGTTGGTTACTATTTTAAAAGTAATCGGTAAGATTTTTATTTTCAACATATTCGTCGCTTACTATTTCGAAAGTAATCGGCATGATTTATTTTCAGCACATTCGTCGGTTACTATTTCAAAAGTAATCGGCAAGATTTTTATTTTCAGCATATTCGTCGGTGACTATTTCAAAAGTAATCGGCATGATTTATTTTCAGCACATTCGTCAGGTTACTATTTCAAAAGTAATCGGCAAGACTTTAATTTTCAGCACATTTGACGGTTACTATTTCAATAGTAATTGGCATGATTTATTTTCAGCACATTTGTCGGTTACTATTTCAAAAGTAATCGGCAAAACTTTATATTCAACACATTCGTCGGTTACTATTTCAAAGGTAATCGGCAAGATTTATTTTCAGCACATTCGTCATTTACTATTTCAAAAGTAATCGGCAAGACTTTATTTTCAACACATTCGTGGGTTACTATTTCAATAGTAATCGGCAAGATTTTTATTTTCAGCATGTACGTCGGTTACTATTTCAAAAGTAATCGGCAAGATTTTTATTTTCAGCATATTTGTCGGTTACTATTTTAAAAGTAATCGGCAAGACTTTATTTTCAGCATATTCCTTTGTTACTATTTCAAAAGTAATCGGTAAGATTTTTATTTTCAACATATTCGTCGCTTACTATTTCGAAAGTAATCGGCATGATTTATTTTCAGCACATTCGTCGGTTACTATTTCAAACGTAATCGGCAAGATTTTTATTTTCAACATATTTGTCGGTTACTATTTTAAAATTAATCGACAAGATTTTTATTTTCAACATATTCGTCGGTTACTATTTCAAAAGTAATCGGCAAGACTTTATTTTCAGCATATTCCTTTGTTACTATTTCAAAAGTAATCGGTAAGATTTTTATTTTCAACATATTCGTCGGTTAATATTTCAAAGGTAATCGGCATGATTTATTTTCAGTACATTCGTTGGTTACTATTTTAAAAGTAATCGGTAAGATTTTTATTTTCAACATATTCGTCGCTTACTATTTCGAAAGTAATCGGCATGATTTATTTTCAGCACATTCGTCGGTTACTATTTCAAACGTAATCGGCAAGATTTTTATTTTCAGCATATTCGTCGGTGACTATTTCAAAAGTAATCGGCATGATTTATTTTCAGCATATTCGTCAGGTTACTATTTCAAAAGTAATCGGCAAGACTTTTATTTTCAGCACATTTGTCAGTTACTATTTCAATAGTAATTGGCATGATTTATTTTCAGCACATTTGTCGGTTACTATTTCAAAAGTAATCGGCAAGACTTTATATTCAACACATTCGTCGGTTACTATTTCAAAAGTAATCGGCATGATCTATTTTCTGCATATTCGTCGGTTACTATTTCAAAAGTAATCAGCAAAATTTTTATTTTCAGCACATTCGTCGGTTACTATTTCAAAAGTAATCGGCAAGATTTTTGTTTTCAGCATATTGGTCGGTTACTATTTCAAAAGTAATCGGCAAGATTTTTATTTTCAACATATTTGTCGGTTACTATTTTAAAAGTAATCGACAAGATTTTTATTTTCAACATATTCGTCGGTTACTATTTCAAAAGTAATCGGCAAGACTTTATTTTCAGCATATTCCTTTGTTACTATTTCACAAGTAATCGGTAAGATTTTTATTTTCAACATATTCGTCGGTTAATATTTCAAAGGTAATCAACATGTTTTATTTTCAGTACATTCGTTGGTTACTATTTTAAAAGTAATCGGTAAGATTTTTATTTTCAACATATTCGTCGCTTACTATTTCGAAAGTAATCGGCATGATTTATTTTCAGCACATTCGTCGGTTACTATTTCAAAAGTAATCGGCAAGATTTTTATTTTCAGCATATTCGTCGGTGACTATTTCAAAAGTAATCGGCATGATTTATTTTCAGCACATTCGTCAGGTTACTATTTCAAAAGTAATCGGCAAGACTTTAATTTTCAGCACATTTGACGGTTACTATTTCAATAGTAATTGGCATGATTTATTTTCAGCACATTTGTCGGTTACTATTTCAAAAGTAATCGGCAAAACTTTATATTCAACACATTCGTCGGTTACTATTTCAAAGGTAATCGGCAAGATTTATTTTCAGCACATTCGTCATTTACTATTTCAAAAGTAATCGGCAAGACTTTATTTTCAACACATTCGTGGGTTACTATTTCAATAGTAATCGGCAAGATTTTTATTTTCAGCATGTACGTCGGTTACTATTTCAAAAGTAATCGGCAAGATTTTTATTTTCAGCATATTTGTCGGTTACTATTTTAAAAGTAATCGGCAAGACTTTATTTTCAGCATATTCCTTTGTTACTATTTCAAAAGTAATCGGTAAGATTTTTATTTTCAACATATTCGTCGCTTACTATTTCGAAAGTAATCGGCATGATTTATTTTCAGCACATTCGTCGGTTACTATTTCAAAAGTAATCGGCAAGATTTTTATTTTCAACATATTTGTCGGTTACTATTTTAAAATTAATCGACAAGATTTTTATTTTCAACATATTCGTCGGTTACTATTTCAAAAGTAATCGGCAAGACTTTATTTTCAGCATATTCCTTTGTTACTATTTCAAAAGTAATCGGTAAGATTTTTATTTTCAACATATTCGTCGGTTAATATTTCAAAGGTAATCGGCATGATTTATTTTCAGTACATTCGTTGGTTACTATTTTAAAAGTAATCGGTAAGATTTTTATTTTCAACATATTCGTCGCTTACTATTTCGAAAGTAATCGGCATGATTTATTTTCAGCACATTCGTCGGTTACTATTTCAAACGTAATCGGCAAGATTTTTATTTTCAGCATATTCGTCGGTGACTATTTCAAAAGTAATCGGCATGATTTATTTTCAGCATATTCGTCAGGTTACTATTTCAAAAGTAATCGGCAAGACTTTTATTTTCAGCACATTTGTCAGTTACTATTTCAATAGTAATTGGCATGATTTATTTTCAGCACATTTGTCGGTTACTATTTCAAAAGTAATCGGCAAGACTTTATATTCAACACATTCGTCGGTTACTATTTCAAAAGTAATCGGCATGATCTATTTTCTGCACATTCGTCGGTTACTATTTCAAAAGTAATCAGCAAAATTTTTATTTTCAGCACATTCGTCGGTTACTATTTCAAAAGTAATCGGCAAGATTTTTATTTTCAGCATATTGGTCGGTTACTATTTCAAAAGTAATCGGCAAGATTTTTATTTTCAGCATATTTGTCGGTTACTATTTTAAAAGTAATCGACAAGATTTTTATTTTCAACATATTCATCGGTTCCTATTTAAAAAGTAATCGGCAAGACTTTATTTTCAGTACATTCGTTGGTTACTATTTTAAAAGAAATCGGTAAGATTTTTATTTTCAACATATTCGTCGCTTACTATTTCGAAAGTAATCGGCATGATTTATTTTCAGCACATTCGTCGGTTACTATTTCAAAAGTAATCGGCAAGATTTTTATTTTCAACATATTTGTCGGTTACTATTTTAAAAGTAATCGACAAGATTTTTATTTTCAACATATTCGTCGGTTACTATTTCAAAAGTAATCGGCAAGACTTTATTTTCAGCATATTCCTTTGTTACTATTTCACAAGTAATCGGTAAGATTTTTATTTTCAACATATTCGTCGGTTAATATTTCAAAGGTAATCAACATGTTTTATTTTCAGTACATTCGTTGGTTACTATTTTAAAAGTAATCGGTAAGATTTTTATTTTCAACATATTCGTCGCTTACTATTTCGAAAGTAATCGGCATGATTTATTTTCAGCACATTCGTCGGTTACTATTTCAAAAGTAATCGGCAAGATTTTTATTTTCAGCATATTCGTCGGTGACTATTTCAAAAGTAATCGGCATGATTTATTTTCAGCACATTCGTCAGGTTACTATTTCAAAAGTAATCGGCAAGACTTTAATTTTCAGCACATTTGACGGTTACTATTTCAATAGTAATTGGCATGATTTATTTTCAGCACATTTGTCGGTTACTATTTCAAAAGTAATCGGCAAAACTTTATATTCAACACATTCGTCGGTTACTATTTCAAAGGTAATCGGCAAGATTTATTTTCAGCACATTCGTCATTTACTATTTCAAAAGTAATCGGCAAGACTTTATTTTCAACACATTCGTGGGTTACTATTTCAATAGTAATCGGCAAGATTTTTATTTTCAGCATGTACGTCGGTTACTATTTCAAAAGTAATCGGCAAGATTTTTATTTTCAGCATATTTGTCGGTTACTATTTTAAAAGTAATCGGCAAGACTTTATTTTCAGCATATTCCTTTGTTACTATTTCAAAAGTAATCGGTAAGATTTTTATTTTCAACATATTCGTCGCTTACTATTTCGAAAGTAATCGGCATGATTTATTTTCAGCACATTCGTCGGTTACTATTTCAAACGTAATCGGCAAGATTTTTATTTTCAACATATTTGTCGGTTACTATTTTAAAATTAATCGACAAGATTTTTATTTTCAACATATTCGTCGGTTACTATTTCAAAAGTAATCGGCAAGACTTTATTTTCAGCATATTCCTTTGTTACTATTTCAAAAGTAATCGGTAAGATTTTTATTTTCAACATATTCGTCGGTTAATATTTCAAAGGTAATCGGCATGATTTATTTTCAGTACATTCGTTGGTTACTATTTTAAAAGTAATCGGTAAGATTTTTATTTTCAACATATTCGTCGCTTACTATTTCGAAAGTAATCGGCATGATTTATTTTCAGCACATTCGTCGGTTACTATTTCAAACGTAATCGGCAAGATTTTTATTTTCAGCATATTCGTCGGTGACTATTTCAAAAGTAATCGGCATGATTTATTTTCAGCATATTCGTCAGGTTACTATTTCAAAAGTAATCGGCAAGACTTTTATTTTCAGCACATTTGTCAGTTACTATTTCAATAGTAATTGGCATGATTTATTTTCAGCACATTTGTCGGTTACTATTTCAAAAGTAATCGGCAAGACTTTATATTCAACACATTCGTCGGTTACTATTTCAAAAGTAATCGGCATGATCTATTTTCTGCATATTCGTCGGTTACTATTTCAAAAGTAATCAGCAAAATTTTTATTTTCAGCACATTCGTCGGTTACTATTTCAAAAGTAATCGGCAAGATTTTTGTTTTCAGCATATTGGTCGGTTACTATTTCAAAAGTAATCGGCAAGATTTTTATTTTCAACATATTTGTCGGTTACTATTTTAAAAGTAATCGACAAGATTTTTATTTTCAACATATTCGTCGGTTACTATTTCAAAAGTAATCGGCAAGACTTTATTTTCAGCATATTCCTTTGTTACTATTTCACAAGTAATCGGTAAGATTTTTATTTTCAACATATTCGTCGGTTAATATTTCAAAGGTAATCAACATGTTTTATTTTCAGTACATTCGTTGGTTACTATTTTAAAAGTAATCGGTAAGATTTTTATTTTCAACATATTCGTCGCTTACTATTTCGAAAGTAATCGGCATGATTTATTTTCAGCACATTCGTCGGTTACTATTTCAAAAGTAATCGGCAAGATTTTTATTTTCAGCATATTCGTCGGTGACTATTTCAAAAGTAATCGGCATGATTTATTTTCAGCACATTCGTCAGGTTACTATTTCAAAAGTAATCGGCAAGACTTTAATTTTCAGCACATTTGACGGTTACTATTTCAATAGTAATTGGCATGATTTATTTTCAGCACATTTGTCGGTTACTATTTCAAAAGTAATCGGCAAAACTTTATATTCAACACATTCGTCGGTTACTATTTCAAAGGTAATCGGCAAGATTTATTTTCAGCACATTCGTCATTTACTATTTCAAAAGTAATCGGCAAGACTTTATTTTCAACACATTCGTGGGTTACTATTTCAATAGTAATCGGCAAGATTTTTATTTTCAGCATGTACGTCGGTTACTATTTCAAAAGTAATCGGCAAGATTTTTATTTTCAGCATATTTGTCGGTTACTATTTTAAAAGTAATCGGCAAGACTTTATTTTCAGCATATTCCTTTGTTACTATTTCAAAAGTAATCGGTAAGATTTTTATTTTCAACATATTCGTCGCTTACTATTTCGAAAGTAATCGGCATGATTTATTTTCAGCACATTCGTCGGTTACTATTTCAAAAGTAATCGGCAAGATTTTTATTTTCAACATATTTGTCGGTTACTATTTTAAAATTAATCGACAAGATTTTTATTTTCAACATATTCGTCGGTTACTATTTCAAAAGTAATCGGCAAGACTTTATTTTCAGCATATTCCTTTGTTACTATTTCAAAAGTAATCGGTAAGATTTTTATTTTCAACATATTCGTCGGTTAATATTTCAAAGGTAATCGGCATGATTTATTTTCAGTACATTCGTTGGTTACTATTTTAAAAGTAATCGGTAAGATTTTTATTTTCAACATATTCGTCGCTTACTATTTCGAAAGTAATCGGCATGATTTATTTTCAGCACATTCGTCGGTTACTATTTCAAACGTAATCGGCAAGATTTTTATTTTCAGCATATTCGTCGGTGACTATTTCAAAAGTAATCGGCATGATTTATTTTCAGCATATTCGTCAGGTTACTATTTCAAAAGTAATCGGCAAGACTTTTATTTTCAGCACATTTGTCAGTTACTATTTCAATAGTAATTGGCATGATTTATTTTCAGCACATTTGTCGGTTACTATTTCAAAAGTAATCGGCAAGACTTTATATTCAACACATTCGTCGGTTACTATTTCAAAAGTAATCGGCATGATCTATTTTCTGCATATTCGTCGGTTACTATTTCAAAAGTAATCAGCAAAATTTTTATTTTCAGCACATTCGTCGGTTACTATTTCAAAAGTAATCGGCAAGATTTTTGTTTTCAGCATATTGGTCGGTTACTATTTCAAAAGTAATCGGCAAGATTTTTATTTTCAGCATATTTGTCGGTTACTATTTTAAAAGTAATCGACAAGATTTTTATTTTCAACATATTCGTCGGTTCCTATTTAAAAAGTAATCGGCAAGACTTTATTTTCAGTACATTCGTTGGTTACTATTTTAAAAGAAATCGGTAAGATTTTTATTTTCAACATATTCGTCGCTTACTATTTCGAAAGTAATCGGCATGATTTATTTTCAGCACATTCGTCGGTTACTATTTCAAAAGTAATCGGCAAGATTTTTATTTTCAACATATTTGTCGGTTACTATTTTAAAAGTAATCGACAAGATTTTTATTTTCAACATATTCGTCGGTTACTATTTCAAAAGTAATCGGCAAGACTTTATTTTCAGCATATTCCTTTGTTACTATTTCAAAAGTAATCGGTAAGATTTTTATTTTCAACATATTCGTCGCTTACTATTTCGAAAGTAATCGGCATGATTTATTTTCAGCACATTCGTCGGTTACTATTTCAAACGTAATCGGCAAGATTTTTATTTTCAGCATATTTGTCGGTGACTATTTCAAAAGTAATCGGCATGATTTATTTTCAGCATATTCGTCAGGTTACTATTTCAAAAGTAATCGGCAAGACTTTTATTTTCAGCACATTTGTCAGTTACTATTTCAATAGTAATTGGCATGATTTATTTTCAGCACATTTGTCGGTTACTATTTCAAAAGTAATCGGCAAGACTTTATATTCAACACATTCGTCGGTTACTATTTCAAAAGTAATCGGCATGATCTATTTTCTGCACATTCGTCGGTTACTATTTCAAAAGTAATCAGCAAAATTTTTATTTTCAGCACATTCGTCGGTTACTATTTCAAAAGTAATCGGCAAGATTTTTATTTTCAGCATATTGGTCGGTGACTATTTCAAAATTAATCGGCAAGATTTTTATTTTCAGCATATTTGTCGGTTACTTTTTCAAAAGTAATCGGCAAGATTTTTTATTTTCAGCATATTTGTCGGTTACTATTTTAAAAGTAATCGACAAGATTTTTATTTTCAACATATTCGTCGGTTACTATTTCAAAAGTAATCGGCAAGACTTTATTTTCAGCATATTCGTTGGTTAATATTTTAAAAGTAATCGGTAAGATTTTTATTTTCAACATATTCGTCGCTTACTATTTCGAAAGTAATCGGCATGATTTATTTTCAACACATTCGTCGGTTACTATTTCAAAAGTAATCGGCAAGATTTTTATTTTCAACATATTTGTCGGTTACTATTTTAAAAGTAATCGACAAGATTTTTATTTTCAACATATTCGTCGGTTACTATTTCAAAAGTAATCGGCAAGACTTTATTTTCAGCACATTCATTGGTTACTTTTTTAAAAGTAATCGGTAAGATTTTTATTTTCAACATATTTGTCGGTTACTATTTTAAAAGTAATCGACAAGATTTTTATTTTCAACATATTCGTCGGTTACTATTTCAAAAGTATTCGGCAAGGCTTTATTTTCAGCATATTCCTTTGTTACTATTTCAAAAGTAATCGGTAAGATTTTTATTTTCAGCATATTCGTCGGTGACTATTTCAAAAGTAATCGGCATGATTTATTTTCAGCACATTCGTCAGGTTACTATTTCAAAAGTAATCGGCAAGACTTTTATTTTCAGCATATTCGTCGGTGACTATTTCAAAAGTAATCGGCATGATTTATTTTCAGCACATTCGTCAGGTTACTATTTCAAAAGTAATCGGCAAGACTTTTATTTTCAGCACATTTGTCAGTTACTATTTCAATAGTAATTGGCATGATTTATTTTCAGCACATTTGTCGGTTACTATTTCAAAAGTAATCGGCAAGACTTTATATTCAACACATTCGTCGGTTACTATTTCAAAAGTAATCGGCATGATCTATTTTCTGCACATTCGTCGGTTACTATTTCAAAAGTAATCAGCAAAATTTTTATTTTCAGCACATTCGTCGGTTACTATTTCAAAAGTAATCGGCAAGATTTTTATTTTCAGCATATTGGTCGGTGACTATTTCAAAATTAATCGGCAAGATTTTTATTTTCAGCATATTTGTCGGTTACTTTTTCAAAAGTAATCGGCAAGATTTTTTATTTTCAGCATATTTGTCGGTTACTATTTTAAAAGTAATCGACAAGATTTTTATTTTCAACATATTCGTCGGTTACTATTTCAAAAGTAATCGGCATGATTTATTTTCAGCACATTCGTCGGTTACTATTTCAAAAGTAATCGGCAAGATTTTTATTTTCAGCATATTTGTCGGTTACTATTTTAAAAGTAAGCGACAAGATTTTTATTTTCAACATGAAATAGTAACCTGACGAATGTGCTGAAAATAAATCATGCCGATTACTTTTGAAATAGTCACCGACGAATATGCTGAAAATAAAAATCTTGCCGATTACTTTTGAAATAGTAACCGACGAATGTGCTGAAAATAAATGATGCCGATTACTTTCGAAATAGTAAGCGACGAATATGTTGAAAATAAAAATCTTACCGATTACTTTTAAAATGTAACCAACGAATATACTGAAAATAAATCTTGCCGATTACTTTTGAAATAGTAACCGACGAATGTGCTGAAAATAAATCATGCCGATTACTTTGGAAATAGTAAGTGACGAATATGTTGAAAATAAAAATCTTACCGATTACTTTTGAAATAGTAACCAACGAATGTGCTTAAAATAAAGTCTTGCCGATAACTTTTGAAATAGTAACCGACGAATATGTGCTGAAAATAAATCTTGCCGATTACTTTTGAAATAGTAACCGACGAATGTGTTGAAAATAAATCATGCCGATTACTTTTGAAATAGTAAGCGACGAATATGTTGAAAATAAAAATCTTACCGATTACTTTTGAAATAGTAACAACGAATATGCTGAAAATAAAGTCTTGCCGATTACTTTTGAAATAGTAACCGACGAATATGTTGAAAATAAAAATCTTGTCGATTACTTTTAAAATAGTAACCGACAAATATGCTGAAAATAAAAATCTTGCCGATTACTTTTGAAATAGTAACCGACGTACATGCTGAAAATAAAAATCTTGCCGATTACTATTGAAATAGTAACCGACGAATGTGCTGAAAATAAAGTCTTGCCGATTACTTTTGAAATAGTAACCGACGAATGTGCTGAAAATATAGTCTTGCCGATTAATTCTAAAATAGTAACAGACAAATATGCTAAAAATAAAAATTTTGCTGATTACTTTTGAAATAGTAACCGACGAATGTGCAGAAAATAGATCATGCCGATTACTTTTGAAATAGTAACCGACGAATGTGTTGAATATAAAGTCTTGCCGATTACTTTTGAAATAGTAACCGACAAATGTGCTGAAAATAAATCATGCCAATTACTATTGAAATAGTAACCGACAAATGTGCTGAAAATAAAAGTCTTGCCGATTACTTTTGAAATAGTAACCTGACGAATGTGCTGAAAATAAATCATGCCGATTACTTTTGAAATAGTCACCGACGAATATGCTGAAAATAAAAATCTTGCCGATTACTTTTGAAATAGTAACCGACAAATGTGCTGAAAATAAATCATGCCAATTACTATTGAAATAGTAACCGACAAATGTGCTGAAAATAAATCATGCCGATTACTTTTGAAATAGTAAGCGACGAATATGTTGAAAATAAAAATCTTACCGATTACTTTTGAAATAGTAACAACGAATATGCTGAAAATAAAGTCTTGCCGATTACTTTTGAAATAGTAACCGACGAATATGTTGAAAATAAAAATCTTGTCGATTACTTTTAAAATAGTAACCGACAAATATGCTGAAAATAAAAATCTTGCCGATTACTTTTGAAATAGTAACCGACGTACATGCTGAAAATAAAAATCTTGCCGATTACTATTGAAATAGTAACCGACGAATGTGCTGAAAATAAAGTCTTGCCGATTACTTTTGAAATAGTAACCGACGAATGTGCTGAAAATATAGTCTTGCCGATTAATTCTAAAATAGTAACAGACAAATATGCTAAAAATAAAAATTTTGCTGATTACTTTTGAAATAGTAACCGACGAATGTGCAGAAAATAGATCATGCCGATTACTTTTGAAATAGTAACCGACGAATGTGTTGAATATAAAGTCTTGCCGATTACTTTTGAAATAGTAACCGACAAATGTGCTGAAAATAAATCATGCCAATTACTATTGAAATAGTAACCGACAAATGTGCTGAAAATAAAAGTCTTGCCGATTACTTTTGAAATAGTAACCTGACGAATGTGCTGAAAATAAATCATGCCGATTACTTTTGAAATAGTCACCGACGAATATGCTGAAAATAAAAATCTTGCCGATTACTTTTGAAATAGTAACCGACAAATGTGCTGAAAATAAATCATGCCAATTACTATTGAAATAGTAACCGACAAATGTGCTGAAAATAAAAGTCTTGCCGATTACTTTTGAAATAGTAACCTGACGAATGTGCTGAAAATAAATCATGCCGATTACTTTTGAAATAGTCACCGACGAATATGCTGAAAATAAAAATCTTGCCGATTACTTTTGAAATAGTAACCGACGAATGTGCTGAAAATAAATGATGCCGATTACTTTCGAAATAGTAAGCGACGAATATGTTGAAAATAAAAATCTTACCGATTACTTTTAAAATGTAACCAACGAATATACTGAAAATAAATCTTGCCGATTACTTTTGAAATAGTAACCGACGAATGTGCTGAAAATAAATCATGCCGATTACTTTGGAAATAGTAAGTGACGAATATGTTGAAAATAAAAATCTTACCGATTACTTTTGAAATAGTAACCAACGAATGTGCTTAAAATAAAGTCTTGCCGATAACTTTTGAAATAGTAACCGACGAATATGTGCTGAAAATAAATCTTGCCGATTACTTTTGAAATAGTAACCGACGAATGTGTTGAAAATAAATCATGCCGATTGCTTTTGAAATAGTAAGCGACGAATATGTTGAAAATAAAAATCTTACCGATTACTTTTGAAATAGTAACAACGAATATGCTGAAAATAAAGTCTTGCCGATTACTTTTGAAATAGTAACCGACGAATATGTTGAAAATAAAAATCTTGTCGATTACTTTTAAAATAGTAACCGACAAATATGCTGAAAATAAAAATCTTGCCGATTACTTTTGAAATAGTAACCGACGTACATGCTGAAAATAAAAATCTTGCCGATTACTATTGAAATAGTAACCGACGAATGTGCTGAAAATAAAGTCTTGCCGATTACTTTTGAAATAGTAACCGACGAATGTGCTGAAAATATAGTCTTGCCGATTAATTCTAAAATAGTAACAGACAAATATGCTAAAAATAAAAATTTTGCTGATTACTTTTGAAATAGTAACCGACGAATGTGCAGAAAATAGATCATGCCGATTACTTTTGAAATAGTAACCGACGAATGTGTTGAATATAAAGTCTTGCCGATTACTTTTGAAATAGTAACCGACAAATGTGCTGAAAATAAATCATGCCAATTACTATTGAAATAGTAACCGACAAATGTGCTGAAAATAAAAGTCTTGCCGATTACTTTTGAAATAGTAACCTGACGAATGTGCTGAAAATAAATCATGCCGATTACTTTTGAAATAGTCACCGACGAATATGTTGAAAATAAAAATCTTACCGATTACTTTTGAAATAGTAACCAACGAATGTGCTGAAAATAAAGTCTTGCCGATAACTTTTGAAATAATAAGCGACGAATATGTGCTGAAAATAAATCTTGCCGATTACTTTTGAAATAGTCACCGACGAATATGCTGAAAATAAAAATCTTGCCGATTACATTTGAAATAGTAACCGACGAATGTGCTGAAAATAAATCATGCCGATTACTTTGGAAATAGTAAGTGACGAATATGTTGAAAATAAAAATCTTACCGATTACTTTTGAAATAGTAACCAACGAATGTGCTGAAAATAAAGTCTTGCCGATAACTTTTGAAATAATAAGCGACGAATATGTGCTGAAAATAAAAATCTTGCCGAATACTTTTGAAATAGTAACCGACGAATGTGCTGAAAATAAAAATCTTGCCGATTACCTTTGAAATAGTAATCGATGAACATGCTGAAAATAAAAATCTTGCCGATTACTTTTGAAATAGTAACCGACGAATGTGCAGAAAATAGATCATGCCGATTACTTTTGAAATAGTAACCGACGAATGTGTTGAAAATAAATCATGTCGATTACCTTTGAAATAGTAACCGACGAATCTGCTGAAAATAAATCATGCCGATTACATTTGAAATAGTAACCGACGAATGTGCTGAAAATAAATCATGCCGATTACTTTGGAAATAGTAAGTGACGAATATGTTGAAAATAAAAATCTTACCGATTACTTTTGAAATAGTAACCAACGAATGTGCTGAAAATAAAGTCTTGCCGATAACTTTTGAAATAGTAACCGACGAATATGTGCGGAAAATAAATCTTGCCGATTACTTTTGAAATAGTAACCGACGAATGTGCTGAAAATAAATCATGCCGATTACTTTTGAAATAGTAAGTGACGAATATGTTGAAAATAAAAATCTTACCGATTACTTTTCAAAAAGTAACCAATGAATGTGCTGAAAATAAAGTCTTGCCGATTACTTTTGAAATAGTAACCGACGAATATGTTGAAAATAAAAATATTGCCTATTACTTTTGAAATAGTAACCGACGAATGTGCTGAAAATAAAGTCTTGCCGATTACTTTTAAAATAGTAACCGACTAATATGCTGAAAATAAAAATCTTGCCGATTACTTTTGAAATAGTAACCGACGAATTTGCTGAAAATAAAGTCTTGCCGATTACTTTTGAAATAGTAACCAACGAATATGTTGAAAATAAAAATCTTGCCGAATACTTTTGAAATAGTAACCGACGAATGTGCTGAAAATAAAAATCTTGCCGATTACCTTTGAAATAGTAACCGATGAACATGCTGAAAATAAAAATCTTGCCGATTACTTTTGAAATAGTAACCGACGAATGTGCAGAAAATAGATCATGCCGATTACTTTTGAAATAGTAACCGACGAATGTGTTGAAAATAAATCATGTCGATTACCTTTGAAATAGTAACCGACGAATCTGCTGAAAATAAATCATGCCGATTACTTTTGAAATAGTCACCGGCGAATATGCTGAAAATAAAAATCTTGCCGATTACTTTTGAAATAGTAACAGACGAATGTGCTAAAAATAAATCATGCCGATTACTTTGGAAATAGTAAGTGACGAATATGTTGAAAATAAAAATCTTACCGATTACTTTTGAAATAGTAACCAACGAATGTGCTGAAAATAAAGTCTTGCCGATAACTTTTGAAATAATAACCGACGAATATGTGCTGAAAATAAATCTTGCCGATTACTTTTGAAATAGTAACCGACGAATGTGCTGAAAATAAATCATGCCGATTACTTTTGAAATAGTAAGCGATGAATATGTTGAAAATAAAAATCTTACCGATTACTTTTCAAAAAGTAACCAATGAATGTGCTGAAAATAAAATCTTGCCGATTACTTTTGAAATAGTAACCAACGAATATGTTGAAAATAAAAATCTTGCCTATTACTTTTGAAATAGTAACCGACGAATGTGCTGAAAATAAAATCTTGCCGATTACTTTTAAAATAGTAACCGACAAATATGCTGAAAATAAAAATCTTGCCGATTACTTTTGAAATAGTAACCGACGAATTTGCTGAAAATAAAGTCTTGCCGATTACTTTTGAAATAGTAACCAACGAATATGTTGAAAATAAAAATCTTGCCGAATACTTTTGAAATAGTAACCGACGAATGTGCTGAAAATAAAAATCTTGCCGATTACCTTTGAAATAGTAACCGATGAACATGCTGAAAATAAAAATCTTGCCGATTACTTTTGAAATAGTAACCGACGAATGTGCAGAAAATAGATCATGCCGATTACTTTTGAAATAGTAACCGACGAATGTGTTGAAAATAAATCATGTCGATTACCTTTGAAATAGTAACCGACGAATCTGCTGAAAATAAATCATGCCGATTACTTTTGAAATAGTCACCGACGAATATGCTGAAAATAAAAATCTTGCCGATTACATTTGAAATAGTAACCGACGAATGTGCTGAAAATAAATCATGCCGATTACTTTGGAAATAGTAAGTGACGAATATGTTGAAAATAAAAATCTTACCGATTACTTTTGAAATAGTAACCAACGAATATGCTGAAAATAAAGTCTTGCCGATTACTTTTGAAATAGTAACCGACGAATGTGTTGAAAATAAATCATGCCGATTACTTTTGAAATAGTAAGCGACGAATATGTTGAAAATAAAAATCTTACCGATTACTTTTGAAATAGTAACCGACGAATGTGCTGAAAATAAATCATGCCGATTACTATTGAAATAGGTAACCGACAAATGTGCTGAAAATAAAAGTCTTACCCATTACTTTTGAAATAGTAACCGACGAATATGTGCTGAAAATAAATCTTGCCGATTACTTTTGAAATAGTAACCGACGAATGTGCTGAAAATAAATCATGTCGATTACTTTTGAAATATTAAGCGACGAATATGTTGAAAATAAAAATCTTGTCGATTACTTTTAAAATAGTAACCGAGAAATATGCTAAAAATAAAAATCTTGCCGATTACTTTTGAAATAGGAACCGACGAATATGTTGAAAATAAAAATCTTGTCGATTACTTTTAAAATAGTAACCGACAAATATGCTGAAAATAAAAATCCTGCCGATTACTTTTGAAAAAGTAACCGACAAATATGCTGAAAATAAAAATCTTGCCGATTACTTTTGAAATAGTAACCGACGAATGTGCTGAAAATAAATCATGCCGATTACTATTGAAATAGTAACCGACAAATGTGCTGAAAATAAAAGTCTTGCCCATTACTTTTGAAATAGTAACCGACGAATATGTGCTGAAAATAAATCTTGCCGATTACTTTTGAAATAGTAACCGACGAATGTGCTGAAAATAAATCATGCCGATTACTTTGGAAATAGTAAGTGACGAATATGTTGAAAATAAAAATCTTACCGATTACTTTTGAAATAGTAACCAACGAATGTGCTGAAAATAAAGTCTTGCCGATAACTTTTGAAATAATAACCGACGAATATGTGCTGAAAATAAATCTTGCCGATTACTTTTGAAATAGTAACCGGCGAATGTGCTGAAAATAAATCATGCCGATTACTTTTGAAATAGTAAGCGATGAATATGTTGAAAATTAAAATCTTACCGATTACTTTTCAAAAAGTAACCAATGAATGTGCTGAAAATAAAATCTTGCCGATTACTTTTGAAATAGTAACCAACGAATATGTTGAAAATAAAAATATTGCCTATTACTTTTGAAATAGTAACCGACGAATGTGCTGAAAATAAAGTCTTGCCGATTACTTTTAAAATAGTAACCGACTAATATGCTGAAAATAAAAATCTTGCCGATTACTTTTGAAATAGTAACCGACGAATTTGCTGAAAATAAAGTCTTGCCGATTACTTTTGAAATAGTAACCAACGAATACGTTGAAAATAAAAATCTTGCCGAATACTTTTGAAATAGTAACCGACGAATGTGCTGAAAATAAAAATCTTGCCGATTACCTTTGAAATAGTAACCGATGAACATGCTGAAAATAAAAATCTTGCCGATTACTTTTGAAATAGTAACCGACGAATGTGCAGAAAAGAGATCATGCCGATTACTTTTGAAATAGTAACCGACGAATGTGTTGAAAATAAATCATGTCGATTTCCTTTGAAATAGTAACCGACGAATCTGCTGAAAATAAATCATGCCGATTACTTTTGAAATAGTCACCGGCGAATATGCTGAAAATAAAAATCTTGCCGATTACTTTTGAAATAGTAACAGACGAATGTGCTAAAAATAAATCATGCCGATTACTTTGGAAATAGTAAGTGACGAATATGTTGAAAATAAAAATCTTACCGATTACTTTTGAAATAGTAACCAACGAATGTGCTGAAAATAAAGTCTTGCCGATAACTTTTGAAATAATAACCGACGAATATGTGCTGAAAATAGATCTTGCCGATTACTTTTGAAATAGTAACCGACGAATGTGCTGAAAATAAATCATGCCGATTACTTTTGAAATAGTAAGCGATGAATATGTTGAAAATAAAAATCTTACCGATTACTTTTCAAAAAGTAACCAATGAATGTGCTGAAAATAAAATCTTGCCGATTACTTTTGAAATAGTAACCAACGAATATGTTGAAAATAAAAATCTTGCCTATTACTTTTGAAATAGTAACCGACGAATGTGCTGAAAATAAAGTCTTGCCGATTACTTTTAAAATAGTAACCGACAAATATGCTGAAAATAAAAATCTTGCCGATTACTTTTGAAATAGTAACCGACGAATTTGCTGAAAATAAAGTCTTGCCGATTACTTTTGAAATAGTAACCAACGAATATGTTGAAAATAAAAATCTTGCCGAATACTTTTGAAATAGTAACCGACGAATGTGCTGAAAATAAAAATCTTGCCGATTACCTTTGAAATAGTAACCGATGAACATGCTGAAAATAAAAATCTTGCCGATTACTTTTGAAATAGTAACCGACGAATGTGCAGAAAATAGATCATGCCGATTACTTTTGAAATAGTAACCGACGAATGTGTTGAAAATAAATCATGTCGATTACCTTTGAAATAGTAACCGACGAATCTGCTGAAAATAAATCATGCCGATTACTTTTGAAATAGTCACCGACGAATATGCTGAAAATAAAAATCTTGCCGATTACATTTGAAATAGTAACCGACGAATGTGCTGAAAATAAATCATGCCGATTACTTTGGAAATAGTAAGTGACGAATATGTTGAAAATAAAAATCTTACCGATTACTTTTGAAATAGTAACCAACGAATGTGCTGAAAATAAAGTCTTGCCGATAACTTTTGAAATAATAAGCGACGAATATGTGCTGAAAATAAATCTTGCCGATTACTTTTGAAATAGTCACCGACGAATATGCTGAAAATAAAAATCTTGCCGATTACATTTGAAATAGTAACCGACGAATGTGCTGAAAATAAATCATGCCGATTACTTTGGAAATAGTAAGTGACGAATATGTTGAAAATAAAAATCTTACCGATTACTTTTGAAATAGTAACCAACGAATGTGCTGAAAATAAAGTCTTGCCGATAACTTTTGAAATAATAAGCGACGAATATGTGCTGAAAATAAAAATCTTGCCGAATACTTTTGAAATAGTAACCGACGAATGTGCTGAAAATAAAAATCTTGCCGATTACCTTTGAAATAGTAATCGATGAACATGCTGAAAATAAAAATCTTGCCGATTACTTTTGAAATAGTAACCGACGAATGTGCAGAAAATAGATCATGCCGATTACTTTTGAAATAGTAACCGACGAATGTGTTGAAAATAAATCATGTCGATTACCTTTGAAATAGTAACCGACGAATCTGCTGAAAATAAATCATGCCGATTACATTTGAAATAGTAACCGACGAATGTGCTGAAAATAAATCATGCCGATTACTTTGGAAATAGTAAGTGACGAATATGTTGAAAATAAAAATCTTACCGATTACTTTTGAAATAGTAACCAACGAATGTGCTGAAAATAAAGTCTTGCCGATAACTTTTGAAATAGTAACCGACGAATATGTGCGGAAAATAAATCTTGCCGATTACTTTTGAAATAGTAACCGACGAATGTGCTGAAAATAAATCATGCCGATTACTTTTGAAATAGTAAGTGACGAATATGTTGAAAATAAAAATCTTACCGATTACTTTTCAAAAAGTAACCAATGAATGTGCTGAAAATAAAGTCTTGCCGATTACTTTTGAAATAGTAACCGACGAATATGTTGAAAATAAAAATATTGCCTATTACTTTTGAAATAGTAACCGACGAATGTGCTGAAAATAAAGTCTTGCCGATTACTTTTAAAATAGTAACCGACTAATATGCTGAAAATAAAAATCTTGCCGATTACTTTTGAAATAGTAACCGACGAATTTGCTGAAAATAAAGTCTTGCCGATTACTTTTGAAATAGTAACCAACGAATATGTTGAAAATAAAAATCTTGCCGAATACTTTTGAAATAGTAACCGACGAATGTGCTGAAAATAAAAATCTTGCCGATTACCTTTGAAATAGTAACCGATGAACATGCTGAAAATAAAAATCTTGCCGATTACTTTTGAAATAGTAACCGACGAATGTGCAGAAAATAGATCATGCCGATTACTTTTGAAATAGTAACCGACGAATGTGTTGAAAATAAATCATGTCGATTACCTTTGAAATAGTAACCGACGAATCTGCTGAAAATAAATCATGCCGATTACTTTTGAAATAGTCACCGGCGAATATGCTGAAAATAAAAATCTTGCCGATTACTTTTGAAATAGTAACAGACGAATGTGCTAAAAATAAATCATGCCGATTACTTTGGAAATAGTAAGTGACGAATATGTTGAAAATAAAAATCTTACCGATTACTTTTGAAATAGTAACCAACGAATGTGCTGAAAATAAAGTCTTGCCGATAACTTTTGAAATAATAACCGACGAATATGTGCTGAAAATAAATCTTGCCGATTACTTTTGAAATAGTAACCGACGAATGTGCTGAAAATAAATCATGCCGATTACTTTTGAAATAGTAAGCGATGAATATGTTGAAAATAAAAATCTTACCGATTACTTTTCAAAAAGTAACCAATGAATGTGCTGAAAATAAAATCTTGCCGATTACTTTTGAAATAGTAACCAACGAATATGTTGAAAATAAAAATCTTGCCTATTACTTTTGAAATAGTAACCGACGAATGTGCTGAAAATAAAATCTTGCCGATTACTTTTAAAATAGTAACCGACAAATATGCTGAAAATAAAAATCTTGCCGATTACTTTTGAAATAGTAACCGACGAATTTGCTGAAAATAAAGTCTTGCCGATTACTTTTGAAATAGTAACCAACGAATATGTTGAAAATAAAAATCTTGCCGAATACTTTTGAAATAGTAACCGACGAATGTGCTGAAAATAAAAATCTTGCCGATTACCTTTGAAATAGTAACCGATGAACATGCTGAAAATAAAAATCTTGCCGATTACTTTTGAAATAGTAACCGACGAATGTGCAGAAAATAGATCATGCCGATTACTTTTGAAATAGTAACCGACGAATGTGTTGAAAATAAATCATGTCGATTACCTTTGAAATAGTAACCGACGAATCTGCTGAAAATAAATCATGCCGATTACTTTTGAAATAGTCACCGACGAATATGCTGAAAATAAAAATCTTGCCGATTACATTTGAAATAGTAACCGACGAATGTGCTGAAAATAAATCATGCCGATTACTTTGGAAATAGTAAGTGACGAATATGTTGAAAATAAAAATCTTACCGATTACTTTTGAAATAGTAACCAACGAATATGCTGAAAATAAAGTCTTGCCGATTACTTTTGAAATAGTAACCGACGAATGTGTTGAAAATAAATCATGCCGATTACTTTTGAAATAGTAAGCGACGAATATGTTGAAAATAAAAATCTTACCGATTACTTTTGAAATAGTAACCGACGAATGTGCTGAAAATAAATCATGCCGATTACTATTGAAATAGGTAACCGACAAATGTGCTGAAAATAAAAGTCTTACCCATTACTTTTGAAATAGTAACCGACGAATATGTGCTGAAAATAAATCTTGCCGATTACTTTTGAAATAGTAACCGACGAATGTGCTGAAAATAAATCATGTCGATTACTTTTGAAATATTAAGCGACGAATATGTTGAAAATAAAAATCTTGTCGATTACTTTTAAAATAGTAACCGAGAAATATGCTAAAAATAAAAATCTTGCCGATTACTTTTGAAATAGGAACCGACGAATATGTTGAAAATAAAAATCTTGTCGATTACTTTTAAAATAGTAACCGACAAATATGCTGAAAATAAAAATCCTGCCGATTACTTTTGAAAAAGTAACCGACAAATATGCTGAAAATAAAAATCTTGCCGATTACTTTTGAAATAGTAACCGACGAATGTGCTGAAAATAAATCATGCCGATTACTATTGAAATAGTAACCGACAAATGTGCTGAAAATAAAAGTCTTGCCCATTACTTTTGAAATAGTAACCGACGAATATGTGCTGAAAATAAATCTTGCCGATTACTTTTGAAATAGTAACCGACGAATGTGCTGAAAATAAATCATGCCGATTACTTTGGAAATAGTAAGTGACGAATATGTTGAAAATAAAAATCTTACCGATTACTTTTGAAATAGTAACCAACGAATGTGCTGAAAATAAAGTCTTGCCGATAACTTTTGAAATAATAACCGACGAATATGTGCTGAAAATAAATCTTGCCGATTACTTTTGAAATAGTAACCGGCGAATGTGCTGAAAATAAATCATGCCGATTACTTTTGAAATAGTAAGCGATGAATATGTTGAAAATTAAAATCTTACCGATTACTTTTCAAAAAGTAACCAATGAATGTGCTGAAAATAAAATCTTGCCGATTACTTTTGAAATAGTAACCAACGAATATGTTGAAAATAAAAATATTGCCTATTACTTTTGAAATAGTAACCGACGAATGTGCTGAAAATAAAGTCTTGCCGATTACTTTTAAAATAGTAACCGACTAATATGCTGAAAATAAAAATCTTGCCGATTACTTTTGAAATAGTAACCGACGAATTTGCTGAAAATAAAGTCTTGCCGATTACTTTTGAAATAGTAACCAACGAATACGTTGAAAATAAAAATCTTGCCGAATACTTTTGAAATAGTAACCGACGAATGTGCTGAAAATAAAAATCTTGCCGATTACCTTTGAAATAGTAACCGATGAACATGCTGAAAATAAAAATCTTGCCGATTACTTTTGAAATAGTAACCGACGAATGTGCAGAAAAGAGATCATGCCGATTACTTTTGAAATAGTAACCGACGAATGTGTTGAAAATAAATCATGTCGATTTCCTTTGAAATAGTAACCGACGAATCTGCTGAAAATAAATCATGCCGATTACTTTTGAAATAGTCACCGGCGAATATGCTGAAAATAAAAATCTTGCCGATTACTTTTGAAATAGTAACAGACGAATGTGCTAAAAATAAATCATGCCGATTACTTTGGAAATAGTAAGTGACGAATATGTTGAAAATAAAAATCTTACCGATTACTTTTGAAATAGTAACCAACGAATGTGCTGAAAATAAAGTCTTGCCGATAACTTTTGAAATAATAACCGACGAATATGTGCTGAAAATAGATCTTGCCGATTACTTTTGAAATAGTAACCGACGAATGTGCTGAAAATAAATCATGCCGATTACTTTTGAAATAGTAAGCGATGAATATGTTGAAAATAAAAATCTTACCGATTACTTTTCAAAAAGTAACCAATGAATGTGCTGAAAATAAAATCTTGCCGATTACTTTTGAAATAGTAACCAACGAATATGTTGAAAATAAAAATCTTGCCTATTACTTTTGAAATAGTAACCGACGAATGTGCTGAAAATAAAGTCTTGCCGATTACTTTTAAAATAGTAACCGACAAATATGCTGAAAATAAAAATCTTGCCGATTACTTTTGAAATAGTAACCGACGAATTTGCTGAAAATAAAGTCTTGCCGATTACTTTTGAAATAGTAACCAACGAATATGTTGAAAATAAAAATCTTGCCGAATACTTTTGAAATAGTAACCGACGAATGTGCTGAAAATAAAAATCTTGCCGATTACCTTTGAAATAGTAACCGATGAACATGCTGAAAATAAAAATCTTGCCGATTACTTTTGAAATAGTAACCGACGAATGTGCAGAAAATAGATCATGCCGATTACTTTTGAAATAGTAACCGACGAATGTGTTGAAAATAAATCATGTCGATTACCTTTGAAATAGTAACCGACGAATCTGCTGAAAATAAATCATGCCGATTACTTTTGAAATAGTCACCGACGAATATGCTGAAAATAAAAATCTTGCCGATTACATTTGAAATAGTAACCGACGAATGTGCTGAAAATAAATCATGCCGATTACTTTGGAAATAGTAAGTGACGAATATGTTGAAAATAAAAATCTTACCGATTACTTTTGAAATAGTAACCAACGAATGTGCTGAAAATAAAGTCTTGCCGATAACTTTTGAAATAATAAGCGACGAATATGTGCTGAAAATAAATCTTGCCGATTACTTTTGAAATAGTCACCGACGAATATGCTGAAAATAAAAATCTTGCCGATTACATTTGAAATAGTAACCGACGAATGTGCTGAAAATAAATCATGCCGATTACTTTGGAAATAGTAAGTGACGAATATGTTGAAAATAAAAATCTTACCGATTACTTTTGAAATAGTAACCAACGAATGTGCTGAAAATAAAGTCTTGCCGATAACTTTTGAAATAATAAGCGACGAATATGTGCTGAAAATAAAAATCTTGCCGAATACTTTTGAAATAGTAACCGACGAATGTGCTGAAAATAAAAATCTTGCCGATTACCTTTGAAATAGTAATCGATGAACATGCTGAAAATAAAAATCTTGCCGATTACTTTTGAAATAGTAACCGACGAATGTGCAGAAAATAGATCATGCCGATTACTTTTGAAATAGTAACCGACGAATGTGTTGAAAATAAAGTCTTGCCGATAACTTTTGAAATAGTAACCGACGAATATGTGCTGAAAATAAATCTTGCCGATTACTTTTGAAATAGTAACCGACGAATGTGCTGAAAATAAATCATGCCGATTACTTTTGAAATAGTAAGTGACGAATATGTTGAAAATAAAAATCTTACCGATTACTTTTCAAAAAGTAACCAATGAATGTGCTGAAAATAAAGTCTTGCCGATTACTTTTGAAATAGTAACCGACGAATATGTTGAAAATAAAAATCTTGCCGATTACTTTTGAAATAATAACCGACGAATGTGCTGAAAATAAAGTCTTGCCGATTACTTTTAAAATAGTAACCGACAAATATGCTGAAAATAAAAATCTTGCCGATTACTTTTGAAATAGTAACCGACGAATGTGCTGAAAATAAAGTCTTGCCGATTACTTTTGAAATAGTAACTGACGAATGTGCTGAAAATAAAGTCTTGCCGATTACTTTTGAAATAGTAACCGACGAATATGTTGAAAATAAAAATCTTGTCGATTACTTTTAAAATAGTAACCGACAAATATGCTAAAAATAAAAATCTTGCCGATTACTTTTGAAATAGGAACCGACGAATGTGCTGAAAAGAAATCATGCCGATTACTTTTGAAATACTAAGCGACGAATATGTAGAAAATAAAAATCGTACCGATTACTTTTGAAATAGTAACCAACGAATATGCTGAAAATAAAGTCTTGCCGATTACTTTTGAAATAGTAACCGATGAATATGTTGAAAATAAAAATCTTGTCGATTACTTTTAAAACAGTAACCGACAAATATGCTGAAAATAAAAATCTTGCCGATTACTTTTGAAATAGTCACCGACGAATATGCTGAAAATAAAAATCTTGCCGATTAATTTTGAAATAGTAACCGACGAATGTGCTGAAAATAAATCATGCTGATTACTTTTGAAATAGTAAGCGACGAATATGTTGGAAATAAAAATCTTACCGATTACTTTTATAAAAGTAACCAATGAATGTGCTGAAAATAAAGTCTTGCCGATTACTTTTGAAATAGTAACCGACGAATATGTTGAAAATAAAAATCTTGCCGAATACTTTTGAAATAGTAACTGACGAATGTGCTGAAAATAAAAATCTTGCCGATTACCTTTGAAATAGTAACCGATGAACATGCTGAAAATAAAAATCTTGCCGATTACTTTTGAAATAGTAACCGACGAATGTGCAGAAAATAGATCATGCCGATTACTTTTGAAATAGTAACCGACGAATGTGTTGAAAATAAATCATGTCGATTACCTTTGAAATAGTAACCGACGAATATGCTGAAAATAAATCATGCCGATTACTTTTGAATTAGTCATGGACGAATATGCTGAAAATAAAAATCTTGCCGATTACTTTTGAAATAGTAACCGACGAATGTGCTGAAAATAAATCATGCCGATTACTTTTGAAATAGTAAGTGACGAATATGTTGAAAATAAAAATCTTACCGATTACTTTTCAAAAAGTAACCAATGAATGTGCTGAAAATAAAGTCTTGCCGATTACTTTTGAAATAGTAACCGACGAATATGTTGAAAATAAAAATCTTGCCGATTACTTTTGAAATAATAACCGACGAATGTGCTGAAAATAAAGTCTTGCCGATTACTTTTAAAATAGTAACCGACAAATATGCTGAAAATAAAAATCTTGCCGATTACTTTTGAAATAGTAACCGACGAATGTGCTGAAAATAAAGTCTTGCCGATTACTTTTGAAATAGTAACCGACGAATGTGCTGAAAATAAAGTCTTGCCGATTACTTTTGAAATAGTAACCGACGAATATGTTGAAAATAAAAATCTTGTCGATTACTTTTAAAATAGTAACCGACAAATATGCTAAAAATAAAAATCTTGCCGATTACTTTTGAAATAGGAACCGACGAATGTGCTGAAAAGAAATCATGCCGATTACTTTTGAAATACTAAGCGACGAATATGTAGAAAATAAAAATCGTACCGATTACTTTTGAAATAGTAACCAACGAATATGCTGAAAATAAAGTCTTGCCGATTACTTTTGAAATAGTAACCGATGAATATGTTGAAAATAAAAATCTTGTCGATTACTTTTAAAACAGTAACCGACAAATATGCTGAAAATAAAAATCTTGCCGATTACTTTTGAAATAGTCACCGACGAATATGCTGAAAATAAAAATCTTGCCGATTAATTTTGAAATAGTAACCGACGAATGTGCTGAAAATAAATCATGCTGATTACTTTTGAAATAGTAAGCGACGAATATGTTGGAAATAAAAATCTTACCGATTACTTTTATAAAAGTAACCAATGAATGTGCTGAAAATAAAGTCTTGCCGATTACTTTTGAAATAGTAACCGACGAATATGTTGAAAATAAAAATCTTGCCGAATACTTTTGAAATAGTAACTGACGAATGTGCTGAAAATAAAAATCTTGCCGATTACCTTTGAAATAGTAACCGATGAACATGCTGAAAATAAAAATCTTGCCGATTACTTTTGAAATAGTAACCGACGAATGTGCAGAAAATAGATCATGCCGATTACTTTTGAAATAGTAACCGACGAATGTGTTGAAAATAAATCATGTCGATTACCTTTGAAATAGTAACCGACGAATATGCTGAAAATAAATCATGCCGATTACTTTTGAATTAGTCATGGACGAATATGCTGAAAATAAAAATCTTGCCGATTACTTTTGAAATAGTAACCGACGAATGTGCTGAAAATAAATCATGCCGATTACTTTGGAAATAGTAAGTGACGAATATGTTGAAAATAAAAATCTTACCGATTACTTTTGAAATAGTAACCAACGAATGTGCTGAAAATAAAGTCTTGACGATAACTTTTGAAATAGTAACCGACGAATATGTGCTGAAAATAAATCTTGCCGATTACTTTTGAAATAGTAACTGACGAATGTGCTGAAAATAAATCATGCCGATTACTTTTGAAATAATAAGCGACGAATATGTTGAAAATAAAAATCTTACCGATTACTTTTGAAATAGTAATCAACGAATATGCTGAAAATAAAGTCTTGCCGATTACTTTTGAAATAGTAACCGACGAATATGTTGAAAATAAAAATCTTCTCGATTACTTTTAAAATAGTAACCGACAAATATGCTGAAAATAAAAATATTGCCGATTACTTTTGAAAAAGTAACCGACAAATATGATGAAAATAAAAATCTTGCCGATTACTTTTGAAAAAGTAACCGACAAATACGCTGAAAATAAAAATCATGCCGATTACTTTTGAAATAGTCACCGACCAATATGCTGAAAATAAAAATCTTGCCGATTACTTTTGAAATAGTAACCGACAAATGTGCTGAAAAAAAATCATGCCGATTATTAATTAAATAGTAACCGACAAATGTGCTGAAAATAAAAGTCTTGCCCATTACTTTTGAAATAGTAACCGACGAATATGTGCTGAAAATAAATCTTGCCGATTACTTTTGAAATAGTAACCGACGAATGTGCTGAAAATAAATCATGCCGATTACTTTTGAAATAGTCACCGGCGAATATGTTGAAAATAAAGTCTTGCCGATTACTTTTGAAATAGTAACCGACGAATATGTTGAAAATAAAAATCTTGCCGAATACTTTTGAAATAGTAACCGACGAATGTGTTGAAAATAAAAATCTTGCCGATTACCTTTGAAATAGTAACCGATGAACATGCTGAAAATAAAAATCTTGCCTATTACTTTTGAAATAGTAACCGACGAATGTGCAGAAAATAGATCATGCCCATTACTTTTGAAATAGTAACCGACGAATGTGTTGAAAATAAATCATGTCGATTACCTTTGAAATAGTAACCGACGAATATGCTGAAAATAAATCATGCCGATTAGTTTTGAAATAGTCATCGACGAATATGCTGAAAATAAAAATCTTGCCGATTACTTTTGAAATAGTAACCAACGAATGTGCTAAAAATAAATCATGCCGATTACTTTGGAAATAGTAAGTGACGAATATGTTGAAAATAAAAATCTTACCGATTACTTTTGAAATAGTAACCAAAGAATGTGCTGAAAATAAAGTCTTGCCGATAACTTTTGAAATTGTAACCGACGAATCTGTGCTGAAAATAAATCTTGCCGATTACTTTTGAAATAGTAACCGACGAATGTGCTGAAAATAAATCATGCCGATTACTTTTGAAATAATAAGCGACGAATATGTTGAAAATAAAAATCTTACCGATTACTTTTGAAATAGTAATCAACGAATATGCTGAAAATAAAGTCTTGCCGATTACTTTTGAAATAGTAACCGACGAATATGTTGAAAATAAAAATCTTCTCGATTACTTTTAAAATAGTAACCGACAAATATGTTGAAAATAAAAATATTGCCGATTACTTTTGAAAAAGTAACCGACAAATATGCTGAAAATAAAAATCTTGCCGATTACTTTTGAAAAAGTAACCGACAAATACGCTGAAAATAAAAATCATGCCGATTACTTTTGAAATAGTCACAGACCAATATGCTGAAAATAAAAATCTTGCCGATTACTTTTGAAATAGTAACCGACAAATGTGCTGAAAAAAAATCATGCCGATTACTAATTAAATAGTAACCGACAAATGTGCTGAAAATAAAAGTCTTGCCCATTACTTTTGAAATAGTAACCGACGAATATGTGCTGAAAATAAATCTTGCCGATTACTTTTGAAATAGTAACCGACGAATGTGCTGAAAATAAATCATGCCGATTACTTTTGAAATAGTCACCGGCGAATATGTTGAAAATAAAGTCTTGCCGATTACTTTTGAAATAGTAACCGACGAATATGTTGAAAATAAAAATCTTGCCGAATACTTTTGAAATAGTAACCGACGAATGTGTTGAAAATAAAAATCTTGCCGATTACCTTTGAAATAGTAACCGATGAACATGCTGAAAATAAAAATCTTGCCTATTACTTTTGAAATTGTAACCGACGAATGTGCAGAAAATAAATCATGCCCATTACTTTTGAAATAGTAACCGACGAATGTGTTGAAAATAAATCATGTCGATTACCTTTGAAATAGTAACTGACGAATATGCTGAAAATAAATCATGCCGATTACTTTTGAAATAGTCATCGACGAATATGCTGAAAATAAAAATCTTGCCGATTACTTTTGAAATAGTAACCAACGAATGTCCTGAAAATAAATCATGCCGATTACTTTGGAAATAGTAAGTGACGAATATGTTGAAAATAAAAATCTTACCGATTACTTTTGAAATAGTAACCAAAGAATGTGCTGAAAATAAAGTCTTGCCGATAACTTTTGAAATTGTAACCGACGAATCTGTGCTGAAAATAAATCTTGCCGATTACTTTTGAAATAGTAACCGACGAATGTGCTGAAAATAAATCATGCCGATTACTTTTGAAATAGTCACTGACGAATATGCTGAAAATAAAAATCTTGCCGATTACTTTTGAAATAGTAACCGACGAATGTGCTGAAAATAAATCATGCTGATTACTTTTGAAATAGTAAGCGAAGAATATGTTGGAAATAAAAATCTTACCGATTACTTTTATAAAAGTAACCAATGAATGTGCTGAAAATAAAGTCTTGCCGATTACTTTTAAAACAGTAACCGACAAATATGCTGAAAATAAAAATCTTGCCGATTACTTTTGAAATAGTCACCGACGAATATGCTGAAAATAAAAATCTTGCCGATTACTTTTGAAATAGTAACCGACGAATGTGCTGAAAATAAATCATGCTGATTACTTTTGAAATAGTAAGCGACGAATATGTTGGAAATAAAAATCTTACCGATTACTTTTATAAAAGTAACCAATGAATGTGCTGAAAATAAAGTCTTGCCGATTACTTTTGAAATAGTAACCGACGAATATGTTGAAAAAAAAATCTTGCCGAATACTTTTGAAATAGTAACTGACGAATGTGCTGAAAATAAAAATCTTGCCGATTACCTTTGAAATAGTAACCGATGAACATGCTGAAAATAAAAATCTTGCCGATTACTTTTGAAATAGTAACCGACGAATGTGCAGAAAATAGATCATGCCGATTACTTTTGAAATAGTAACCGACGAATGTGTTGAAAATAAATCATGTCGATTACCTTTGAAATAGTAACCGACGAATATGCTGAAAATAAATCATGCCGATTACTTTTGAATTAGTCATGGACGAATATGCTGAAAATAAAAATCTTGCCGATTACTTTTGAAATAGTAACCGACGAATGTGCTGAAAATAAATCATGCCGAATACTTTGGAAATAGTAAGTGACGAATATGTTGAAAATAAAAATCTTACCGATTACTTTTGAAATAGTAACCAACGAATGTGCTGAAAATAAAGTCTTGACGATAACTTTTGAAATAGTAACCGACGAATATGTGCTGAAAATAAATCTTGCCGATTACTTTTGAAATAGTAACTGACGAATGTGCTGAAAATAAATCATGCCGATTACTTTTGAAATAATAAGCGACGAATATGTTGAAAATAAAAATCTTACCGATTACTTTTGAAATAGTAATCAACGAATATGCTGAAAATAAAGTCTTGCCGATTACTTTTGAAATAGTAACCGACGAATATGTTGAAAATAAAAATCTTGTCGATTACTTTTAAAATAGTAACCGACAAATATGCTGAAAATAAAAATATTGCCGATTACTTTTGAAAAAGTAACCGACAAATATGCTGAAAATAAAAATCTTGCCGATTACTTTTGAAAAAGTAACCGACAAATACGCTGAAAATAAAAATCATGCCGATAACTTTTGAAATAGTCACCGACCAATATGCTGAAAATAAAAATCTTGCCGATTACTTTTGAAATAGTAACCGACGAATGTGCTGAAAAAAAATCATGCCGATTACTAATTAAATAGTAACCGACAAATGTGCTGAAAATAAAAGTCTTGCCCATTACTTTTGAAATAGTAACCGACGAATATGTGCTGAAAATAAATCTTGCCGATTACTTTTGAAATAGTAACCGACGAATGTGCTGAAAATAAATCATGCCGATTACTTTTGAAATAGTCACCGGCGAATATGTTGAAAATAAAGTCTTGCCGATTACTTTTGAAATAGTAACCGAAAAATATGTTGAAAATAAAAATCTTGCCGAATACTTTTGAAATAGTAACCGACGAATGTGTTGAAAATAAAAATCTTGCCGATTACCTTTGAAATAGTAACCGATGAACATGCTGAAAATAAAAATCTTGCCTATTACTTTTGAAATAGTAACCGACGAATGTGCAGAAAATAGATCATGCCCATTACTTTTGAAATAGTAACCGACGAATGTGTTGAAAATAAATCATGTCGATTACCTTTGAAATAGTAACCGACGAATATGCTGAAAATAAATCATGCCGATTACTTTTGAAATAGTCATCGACGAATATGCTGAAAATAAAAATCTTGCCGATTACTTTTGAAATAATAACCGACGAATGTGCTGAAAATAAAGTCTTGCCGATTACTTTTAAAATAGTAACCGACAAATATGCTGAAAATAAAAATCTTGCCGATTACTTTTGAAATAGTAACCGACGAATGTGCTGAAAATAAAGTCTTGCCGATTACTTTTGAAATAGTAACCGACGAATGTGCTGAAAATAAAGTCTTGCCGATTACTTTTGAAATAGTAACCGACGAATATGTTGAAAATAAAAATCTTGTCGATTACTTTTAAAATAGTAACCGACAAATATGCTAAAAATAAAAATCTTGCCGATTACTTTTGAAATAGGAACCGACGAATGTGCTGAAAAGAAATCATGCCGATTACTTTTGAAATACTAAGCGACGAATATGTAGAAAATAAAAATCGTACCGATTACTTTTGAAATAGTAACCAACGAATATGCTGAAAATAAAGTCTTGCCGATTACTTTTGAAATAGTAACCGATGAATATGTTGAAAATAAAAATCTTGTCGATTACTTTTAAAACAGTAACCGACAAATATGCTGAAAATAAAAATCTTGCCGATTACTTTTGAAATAGTCACCGACGAATATGCTGAAAATAAAAATCTTGCCGATTACTTTTGAAATAGTAACCGACGAATGTGCTGAAAATAAATCATGCTGATTACTTTTGAAATAGTAAGCGACGAATATGTTGGAAATAAAAATCTTACCGATTACTTTTATAAAAGTAACCAATGAATGTGCTGAAAATAAAGTCTTGCCGATTACTTTTGAAATAGTAACCGACGAATATGTTGAAAATAAAAATCTTGCCGAATACTTTTGAAATAGTAACTGACGAATGTGCTGAAAATAAAAATCTTGCCGATTACCTTTGAAATAGTAACCGATGAACATGCTGAAAATAAAAATCTTGACGATTACTTTTGAAATAGTAACCGACGAATATGCAGAAAATAGATCATGCCGATTACTTTTGAAATAGTAACCGACGAATGTGTTGAAAATAAATCATGTCGATTACCTTTGAAATAGTAACCGACGAATATGCTGAAAATAAATCATGCCGATTACTTTTGAATTAGTCATGGACGAATATGCTGAAAATAAAAATCTTGCCGATTACTTTTGAAATAGTAACCGACGAATGTGCTGAAAATAAATCATGCCGATTACTTTGGAAATAGTAAGTGACGAATATGTTGAAAATAAAAATCTTACCGATTACTTTTGAAATAGTAACCAACGAATGTGCTGAAAATAACGTCTTGACGATAACTTTTGAAATAGTAACCGACGAATATGTGCTGAAAATAAATCTTGCCGATTACTTTTGAAATAGTAACTGAAGAATGTGCTGAAAATAAATCATGCCGATTACTTTTGAAATAATAAGCGACGAATATGTTGAAAATAAAAATCTTACCGATTACTTTTGAAATAGTAATCAACGAATATGCTGAAAATAAAGTCTTGCCGATTACTTTTGAAATAGTAACCGACGAATATGTTGAAAATAAAAATCTTCTCGATTACTTTTAAAATAGTAACCGACAAATATGCTGAAAATAAAAATATTGTCGATTACTTTTGAAAAAGTAACCGACAAATATGCTGAAAATAAAAATCTTGCCGATTACTTTTGAAAAAGTAACCGACAAATACGCTGAAAATAAAAATCATGCCGATTACTTTTGAAATAGTCACCGACCAATATGCTGAAAATAAAAATCTTGCCGATTACTTTTGAAATAGTAACCGACAAATGTGCTGAAAAAAAATCATGCCGATTATTAATTAAATAGTAACCGACAAATGTGCTGAAAATAAAAGTCTTGCCCATTACTTTTGAAATAGTAACCGACGAATATGTGCTGAAAATAAATCTTGCCGATTACTTTTGAAATAGTAACCGACGAATGTGCTGAAAATAAATCATGCCGATTACTTTTGAAATAGTCACCGGCGAATATGTTGAAAATAAAGTCTTGCCGATTACTTTTGAAATAGTAACCGACGAATATGTTGAAAATAAAAATCTTGCCGAATACTTTTGAAATAGTAACCGACGAATGTGTTGAAAATAAAAATCTTGCCGATTACCTTTGAAATAGTAACCGATGAACATGCTGAAAATAAAAATCTTGCCTATTACTTTTGAAATAGTAACCGACGAATGTGCAGAAAATAGATCATGCCCATTACTTTTGAAATAGTAACCGACGAATGTGTTGAAAATAAATCATGTCGATTACCTTTGAAATAGTAACCGACGAATATGCTGAAAATAAATCATGCCGATTAGTTTTGAAATAGTCATCGACGAATATGCTGAAAATAAAAATCTTGCCGATTACTTTTGAAATAGTAACCAACGAATGTGCTAAAAATAAATCATGCCGATTACTTTGGAAATAGTAAGTGACGAATATGTTGAAAATAAAAATCTTACCGATTACTTTTGAAATAGTAACCAAAGAATGTGCTGAAAATAAAGTCTTGCCGATAACTTTTGAAATTGTAACCGACGAATCTGTGCTGAAAATAAATCTTGCCGATTACTTTTGAAATAGTAACCGACGAATGTGCTGAAAATAAATCATGCCGATTACTTTTGAAATAATAAGCGACGAATATGTTGAAAATAAAAATCTTACCGATTACTTTTGAAATAGTAATCAACGAATATGCTGAAAATAAAGTCTTGCCGATAACTTTTGAAATAGTAACCGACGAATATGTGCTGAAAATAAATCTTGCCGATTACTTTTGAAATAGTAACTGACGAATGTGCTGAAAATAAATCATGCCGATTACTTTTGAAATAGTAAGCGACGAATATGTTGAAAATAAAAATCTTACCGATTACTTTTGAAATAGTAACCAACGAATATGCTGAATATAAAGTCTTGCCGATTACTTTTGAAATAGTAACCGACGAATATGTTGAAAATAAAAATCTTGTCGATTACTTTTAAAATAGTAACCGACAAATATGCCGAAAATAAAAATCTTGCCGATTACTTTTGAAAAAGTAACCGACAAATATGCTGAAAATAAAAATCTTGCCGATTACTTTTGAAATAGTCACCGACCAATATGCTGAAAATAAAAATCTTGCCGATTACTTTTGAAATAGTAACCGACGAATGTGCTGAAAATAAATAATGCCGATTACTATTGAAATAGTAACCGACAAATGTGCTGAAAATAAAAGTCTTGCCCATTACTTTTGAAATAGTAACCGACGAATATGTGCTGAAAATAAATCTTGCCGATTACTTTTGAAATAGTAACCGACGAATGTGCTGAAAATAAATCATGCCGATTACTTTTGAAATAGTAAGCGACGAATATGTTGAAAATAAAAATCTTACCGATTACTTTTGAAATAGTAACCAACGAATATGCTGAAAATAAAGTCTTGCCGATTACTTTTGAAATAGTAATCGACGAATATGTTGAAAATAAAAATCTTGTCGATTACTTTTAAAATAGTAACCGACAAATATGCTGAAAATAAAAATCTTGCCGATTACTTTTGAAAAAGTAACCGACAAATATGCTGAAAATAAAAATCTTGCCGATTACTTTAGAAATAGCCACCGACCAATATGCTGAAAAAAAAAATCTTGCCGATTACTTTTGAAATAGTAACCGACGAATGTGCTGAAAATAAATCATGCCGATTACTATTGAAATAGTAAGCGAGGAATATGTTGGAAATAAAAATCTTACCGATTACTTTTAAAAAAGTAACCAATGAATGTGCTGAAAATAAAGTCTTGCCGATTACTTTTGAAATAGTAACCGACGAATATGTTGAAAATAAAAATCTTGCCGAATACTTTTGAAATAGTAACCGACGAATGTGCTGAAAATAAAAATCTTGCCGATTACCTTTGAAATAGTAACCGATGAACATGCTGAAAATAAAAATCTTGCCTATTACTTTTGAAATAGTAACCGACGAATGTGCAGAAAATAGATCATGCCCATTACTTTTGAAATAGTAACCGACGAATGTGTTGAAAATAAATCATGTCGATTACCTTTGAAATAGTAACCGACGAATCTGCTGAAAATAAATCATGCCGATTACTTTTGAAATAGTCACCGGCGAATATGCTGAAAATAAAAATCTTGCCAATTACTTTTGAAATAGTAACCGACGAATGTGCTGAAAATAAATCATGCCGATTACTTTGGAAATAGTAAGTGACGAATATGTTGAAAATAAAAATCTTACCGATTACTTTTGAAATAGTAACCAACGAATGTGCTGAAAATAAAGTCTTGCCGATAACTTTTAAAATAGTAACCGACAAATATGCCGAAAATAAAAATCTTGCCGATTACTTTTGAAAAAGTAACCGACAAATATGCTGAAAATAAAAATCTTGCCGATTACTTTTGAAATAGTCACCGACCAATATGCTGAAAATAAAAATCTTGCCGATTACTTTTGAAATAGTAACCGACGAATGTGCTGAAAATAAATAATGCCGATTACTATTGAAATAGTAACCGACAAATGTGCTGAAAATAAAAGTCTTGCCCATTACTTTTGAAATAGTAACCGACGAATATGTGCTGAAAATAAATCTTGCCGATTACTTTTGAAATAGTAACCGACGAATGTGCTGAAAATAAATCATGCCGATTACTTTTGAAATAGTAAGCGACGAATATGTTGAAAATAAAAATCTTACCGATTACTTTTGAAATAGTAACCAACGAATATGCTGAAAATAAAGTCTTGCCGATTACTTTTGAAATAGTAATCGACGAATATGTTGAAAATAAAAATCTTGTCGATTACTTTTAAAATAGTAACCGACAAATATGCTGAAAATAAAAATCTTGCCGATTACTTTTGAAAAAGTAACCGACAAATATGCTGAAAATAAAAATCTTGCCGATTACTTTAGAAATAGCCACCGACCAATATGCTGAAAATAAAAATCTTGCCGATTACTTTTGAAATAGTAACCGACGAATGTGCTGAAAATAAATCATGCCGATTACTATTGAAATAGTAAGCGAGGAATATGTTGGAAATAAAAATCTTACCGATTACTTTTAAAAAAGTAACCAATGAATGTGCTGAAAATAAAGTCTTGCCGATTACTTTTGAAATAGTAACCGACGAATATGTTGAAAATAAAAATCTTGCCGAATACTTTTGAAATAGTAACCGACGAATGTGCTGAAAATAAAAATCTTGCCGATTACCTTTGAAATAGTAACCGATGAACATGCTGAAAATAAAAATCTTGCCTATTACTTTTGAAATAGTAACCGACGAATGTGCAGAAAATAGATCATGCCCATTACTTTTGAAATAGTAACCGACGAATGTGTTGAAAATAAATCATGTCGATTACCTTTGAAATAGTAACCGACGAATCTGCTGAAAATAAATCATGCCGATTACTTTTGAAATAGTCACCGGCGAATATGCTGAAAATAAAAATCTTGCCAATTACTTTTGAAATAGTAACCGACGAATGTGCTGAAAATAAATCATGCCGATTACTTTGGAAATAGTAAGTGACGAATATGTTGAAAATAAAAATCTTATCGATTACTTTTGAAATAGTAACCAACGAATGTGCTGAAAATAAAGTCTTGCCGATAACTTTTGAAATAGTAACCGACGAATATGTGCTGAAAATAAATCTTGCCGATTACTTTTGAAATAGTAACCGACGAATGTGCTGAAAATAAATCATGCTGATTACTTTTGAAATAGTAAGCGAGGAATATGTTGGAAATAAAAATCTTACCGATTACTTTTAAAAAAGTAACCAATGAATGTGCTGAAAATAAAGTCTTGCCGATTACTTTTGAAATAGTAACCGACGAATATGTTGAAAATAAAAATCTTGCCGAATACTTTTGAAATAGTAACCGACGAATGTGCTGAAAATAAAAATCTTGCCGATTACCTTTGAAATAGTAACCGATGAACATGCTGAAAATAAAAATCTTGCCTATTACTTTTGAAATAGTAACCGACGAATGTGCAGAAAATAGATCATGCCCATTACTTTTGAAATAGTAACCGACGAATGTGTTGAAAATAAATCATGTCGATTACCTTTGAAATAGTAACCGACGAATCTGCTGAAAATAAATCATGCCGATTACTTTTGAAATAGTCACCGGCGAATATGCTGAAAATAAAAATCTTGCCAATTACTTTTGAAATAGTAACCGACGAATGTGCTGAAAATAAATCATGCCGATTACTTTGGAAATAGTAAGTGACGAATATGTTGAAAATAAAAATCTTACCGATTACTTTTGAAATAGTAACCAACGAATGTGCTGAAAATAAAGTCTTGCCGATAACTTTTGAAATAGTAACCGACGAATATGTGCTGAAAATAAATCTTGCCGATTACTTTTGAAATAGTAACCGACGAATGTGCTGAAAATAAATCATGCCGATTACTTTTGAAATAGTAAGCGACGAATATGTTGAAAATAAAAATCTTACCGATTACTTTTGAAATAGTAACCAACGAATATGCTGAAAATAAAGTCTTGCCGATTACTTTTGAAATAGTAATCGACGAATATGTTGAAAATAAAAATCTTGTCGATTACTTTTAAAATAGTAACCGACAAATATGCTGAAAATAAAAATCTTGCCGATTACTTTTGAAAAAGTAACCGACAAATTTGCTGAAAATAAAAATCTTGCCGATTACTTTTGAAATAGTAACCGACGTATGTGCTGAAAATAAATCATGCCGATTACTATTGAAATAGTAAGCGAGGAATATGTTGGAAATAAAAATCTTACCGATTACTTTTAAAAAAGTAACCAATGAATGTGCTGAAAATAAAGTCTTGCCGATTACTTTTGAAATAGTAACCAACGAATATGTTGAAAATAAAAATCTTGCCGAATACTTTTGAAATAGTAACCGACGAATGTGCTGAAAATAAAAATCTTGCCGATTACCTTTGAAATAGTAACCGATGAACATGCTGAAAATAAAAATCTTGCAGATTCTTTTTGAAATAGTAACCGACGAATGTGCAGAAAATAGATCATGCCGATTACTTTTGAAATAGTAACCGACGAATGTGTTGAAAATAAATCATGTCGATTACCTTTGAAATAGTAACCGACGAATCTGCTGAAAATAAATCATGCCGATTACTTTTGAAATAGTCACCGGCGAATATGCTGAAAATAAAAATCTTTCCAATTACTTTTGAAATAGTAACCGACGAATGTGCTGAAAATAAATCATGCCGATTACTTTGGAAATAGTAAGTGACGAATATGTTGAAAATAAAAATCTTACCGATTACTTTTGAAATAGTAACCAACGAATGTGCTGAAAATAAAGTCTTGCCGATAACTTTTGAAATAGTAACCGACGAATATGTGCTGAAAATAAATCTTGCCGATTACTTTTGAAATAGTAACTGACGAATGTGCTGAAAATAAATCATGCCGATTACTTTTGAAATAGTAAGCGACGAATATGTTGAAAATAAAAATCTTACCGATTACTTTTGAAATAGTAACCAACGAATATGCTGAATATAAAGTCTTGCCGATTACTTTTGAAATAGTAACCGACGAATATGTTGAAAATAAAAATCTTGTCGATTACTTTTAAAATAGTAACCGACAAATATGCCGAAAATAAAAATCTTGCCGATTACTTTTGAAAAAGTAACCGACAAATATGCTGAAAATAAAAATCTTGCCGATTACTTTTGAAATAGTCACCGACCAATATGCTGAAAATAAAAATCTTGCCGATTACTTTTGAAATAGTAACCGACGAATGTGCTGAAAATAAATAATGCCGATTACTATTGAAATAGTAACCGACAAATGTGCTGAAAATAAAAGTCTTGCCCATTACTTTTGAAATAGTAACCGACGAATATGTGCTGAAAATAAATCTTGCCGATTACTTTTGAAATAGTAACCGACGAATGTGCTGAAAATAAATCATGTCGATTACTTTTGAAATAGTAAGCGACGAATATGTTGAAAATAAAAATCTTACCGATTACTTTTGAAATAGTAACCAACGAATATGCTGAAAATAAAGTCTTGCCGATTACTTTTGAAATAGTAATCGACGAATATGTTGAAAATAAAAATCTTGTCGATTACTTTTAAAATAGTAACCGACAAATATGCTGAAAATAAAAATCTTGCCGATTACTTTTGAAAAAGTAATCGACAAATATGCTGAAAATAAAAATCTTGCCGATTACTTTAGAAATAGCCACCGACCAATATGCTGAAAATAAAAATCTTGCCGATTACTTTTGAAATAGTAACCGACGAATGTGCTGAAAATAAATCATGCCGATTACTATTGAAATAGTAAGCGAGGAATATGTTGGAAATAAAAATCTTACCGATTACTTTTAAAAAAGTAACCAATGAATGTGCTGAAAATAAAGTCTTGCCGATTACTTTTGAAATAGTAACCGACGAATATGTTGAAAATAAAAATCTTGCCGAATACTTTTGAAATAGTAACCGACGAATGTGCTGAAAATAAAAATCTTGCCGATTACCTTTGAAATAGTAACCGATGAACATGCTGAAAATAAAAATCTTGCCTATTACTTTTGAAATAGTAACCGACGAATGTGCAGAAAATAGATCATGCCCATTACTTTTGAAATAGTAACCGACGAATGTGTTGAAAATAAATCATGTCGATTACCTTTGAAATAGTAACCGACGAATCTGCTGAAAATAAATCATGCCGATTACTTTTGAAATAGTCACCGGCGAATATGCTGAAAATAAAAATCTTGCCAATTACTTTTGAAATAGTAACCGACGAATGTGCTGAAAATAAATCATGCCGATTACTTTGGAAATAGTAAGTGACGAATATGTTGAAAATAAAAATCTTACCGATTACTTTTGAAATAGTAACCAACGAATGTGCTGAAAATAAAGTCTTGCCGATAACTTTTGAAATAGTAACCGACGAATATGTGCTGAAAATAAATCTTGCCGATTACTTTTGAAATAGTAACTGACGAATGTGCTGAAAATAAATCATGCCGATTACTTTTGAAATAGTAAGCGACGAATATGTTGAAAATAAAAATCTTACCGATTACTTTTGAAATAGTAACCAACGAATATGCTGAATATAAAGTCTTGCCGATTACTTTTGAAATAGTAACCGACGAATATGTTGAAAATAAAAATCTTGTCGATTACTTTTAAAATAGTAACCGACAAATATGCCGAAAATAAAAATCTTGCCGATTACTTTTGAAAAAGTAACCGACAAATATGCTGAAAATAAAAATCTTGCCGATTACTTTTGAAATAGTCACCGACCAATATGCTGAAAATAAAAATCTTGCCGATTACTTTTGAAATAGTAACCGACGAATGTGCTGAAAATAAATAATGCCGATTACTATTGAAATAGTAACCGACAAATGTGCTGAAAATAAAAGTCTTGCCCATTACTTTTGAAATAGTAACCGACGAATATGTGCTGAAAATAAATCTTGCCGATTACTTTTGAAATAGTAACCGACGAATGTGCTGAAAATAAATCATGTCGATTACTTTTGAAATAGTAAGCGACGAATATGTTGAAAATAAAAATCTTACCGATTACTTTTGAAATAGTAACCAACGAATATGCTGAAAATAAAGTCTTGCCGATTACTTTTGAAATAGTAATCGACGAATATGTTGAAAATAAAAATCTTGTCGATTACTTTTAAAATAGTAACCGACAAATATGCTGAAAATAAAAATCTTGCCGATTACTTTTGAAAAAGTAACCGACAAATATGCTGAAAATAAAAATCTTGCCGATTACTTTAGAAATAGCCACCGACCAATATGCTGAAAATAAAAATCTTGCCGATTACTTTTGAAATAGTAACCGACGAATGTGCTGAAAATAAATCATGCCGATTACTATTGAAATAGTAAGCGAGGAATATGTTGGAAATAAAAATCTTACCGATTACTTTTAAAAAAGTAACCAATGAATGTGCTGAAAATAAAGTCTTGCCGATTACTTTTGAAATAGTAACCGACGAATATGTTGAAAATAAAAATCTTGCCGAATACTTTTGAAATAGTAACCGACGAATGTGCTGAAAATAAAAATCTTGCCGATTACCTTTGAAATAGTAACCGATGAACATGCTGAAAATAAAAATCTTGCCTATTACTTTTGAAATAGTAACCGACGAATGTGCAGAAAATAGATCATGCCCATTACTTTTGAAATAGTAACCGACGAATGTGTTGAAAATAAATCATGTCGATTACCTTTGAAATAGTAACCGACGAATCTGCTGAAAATAAATCATGCCGATTACTTTTGAAATAGTCACCGGCGAATATGCTGAAAATAAAAATCTTGCCAATTACTTTTGAAATAGTAACCGACGAATGTGCTGAAAATAAATCATGCCGATTACTTTGGAAATAGTAAGTGACGAATATGTTGAAAATAAAAATCTTACCGATTACTTTTGAAATAGTAACCAACGAATGTGCTAAAAATAAAGTCTTGCCGATAACTTTCGAAATAGTAACCGACGAATATGTGCTGAAAATAAATCTTGCCGATTACTTTTGAAATAGTAACCGACGAATGTGCTGAAAATAAATCATGCCGATTACTTTTGAAATAATAAGCGACGAATATGTTGAAAATAAAAATCTTACCGATTACTTTTGAAATAGTAATCAACGAATATGCTGAAAATAAAGTCTTGCCGATTACTTTTGAAATAGTAACCGACGAATATGTTGAAAATAAAAATCTTGTAGATTACTTTTAAAATAGTAACTGACAAATATGCTGAAAATAAAAATATTGCCGATTACTTTTGAAAAAGTAACCGACAAATATGCTGAAAATAAAAATCTTGCCGATTACTTTTGAAAAAGTAACCGACAAATACGCTGAAAATAAAAATCTTGCTGATTACTTTTGAAATAGTCACCGACCAATATGCTGAAAATAAAAATCTTGCCGATTACTTTTGAAATAGTAACCGACGAATGTGCTGAAAAAAAAATCATGCCGATTACTATTGAAATAGTAACCGACAAATGTGCTGAAAATAAAAGTCTTGCCCATTACATTTGAAATAGTAACCGACGAATATGTGCTGAAAATAAATCTTGCTGATTACTTTTGAAATAGTAACCGACGAATGTGCTGAAAATAAATCATGCCGATTACTTTTGAAATAGTCACCGACGAATATGCTGAAAATAAAAATCTTGCCGATTACTTTTGAAATAGTAACCGACGAATGTGCTGAAAATAAATCATGCTGATTACTTTTGAAATAGTAAGCGAGGAATATGTTGGAAATAAAAATCTTACCGATTAATTTTAAAAAAGTAACCAATGAATGTGCTGAAAATAAAGTCTTGCCGATTACTTTTGAAATAGTAACCAACGAATATGTTGAAAATAAAAATCTTGCCGAATACTTTTGAAATAGTAACCGAGGAATGTGCTGAAAATAAAAATCTTGCCGATTACCTTTGAAATAGTAACCGATGAACATGCTGAAAAAAAAAATCTTGCCGATTATTTTTGAAATAGTAACCGACGAATGTGCAGAAAATAGATCATGCCGATTACTTTTGAAATAGTAACCGACGAATGTGTTGAAAATAAATCATGTCGATTACCTTTGAAATAGTAACCGACGAATCTGCTGAAAATAAATCATGCCGATTACTTTTGAAATAGTCACCGGCGAATATGCTGAAAATAAAAATCTTGCCAATTACTTTTGAAATAGTAACCGACGAATGTGCTGAAAATAAATCATGCCGATTACTTTGGAAATAGTAAGTGACGAATATGTTGAAAATAAAAATCTTACCGATTACTTTTGAAATAGTAACCAACGAATGTGCTGAAAATAAAGTCTTGCCGATAACTTTTGAAATAGTAACCGACGAATATGTGCTGAAAATAAATCTTGCCGATTACTTTTGAAATAGTAACTGACGAATGTGCTGAAAATAAATCATGCCGATTACTTTTGAAATAGTAACCGACAAATGTGCTGAAAATAAAAGTCTTGCCCATTACATTTGAAATAGTAACCGACGAATATGTGCTGAAAATAAATCTTGCTGATTACTTTTGAAATAGTAACCGACGAATGTGCTGAAAATAAATCATGCCGATTACTTTTGAAATAGTCACCGACAAATATGCTGAAAATAAAAATCTTGCCGATTACTTTTGAAATAGTAATCGACGAATGTGCTGAAAATAAATCATGCTGATTACTTTTGAAATAGTAAGCGAGGAATATGTTGGAAATAAAAATCTTACCGATTAATTTTAAAAAAGTAACCAATGAATGTGCTGAAAATAAAGTCTTGCCGATTACTTTTGAAATAGTAACCAACGAATATGTTGAAAATAAAAATCTTGCCGAATACTTTTGATATAGTAACCGACGAATGTGCTGAAAATAAAAATCTTGCCGATTACCTTTGAAATAGTAACCGATGAACTTGCTGAAAATAAAAATCTTTCCGATTACTTTTGAAATAGTAACCGACGAATGTGCAGAAAATAGATCATGCCGATTACTTTTGAAATAGTAACCGACGAATGTGTTGAAAATAAATCATGTCGATTACCTTTGAAATAGTAACCGACGAATCTGCTGAAAATAAATCATGCCGATTACTTTTGAAATAGTCACCGACGAATATGTGCTGAAAATAAATCTTGCCGATTACTTTTGAAATAGTAACCGACGAATGTGCTGAAAATAAATCATGCCGATTACTTTTGAAATAGTAAGCGACGAATATGTGCTGAAAATAAATCTTGCCGATTACTTTTGAAATAGTAACCGACGAATGTGTTGAAAATAAATCATGCCGATTACTTTTGAAATAGTAAGCGACGAATATGTTGAAAATAATAATCTTACCGATTACTTTTGAAATAGTAACCAACGAATATGCTGAATATAAAGTCTTGCCGATTACTTTTGAAATAGTAACCGACGAATATGTTGAAAATAAAAATCTTGTCGATTACTTTTAAAATAGTAACCGACAAATATGCTGAAAATAAAAATCTTGCCGATTACTTTTGAAAAAGTAACCGACAAATATGCTGAAAATAAAAATCTTGCCAATTACTTTTGAAATAGTCACCGACCAATATGCTGAAAATAAAAATCTTGCCGATTAATATTGAAATAGTAACCGACGAATGTGCAGAAAATAGATCATGCCGATTACTTTTGAAATAGTAACCGACGAATGTGTTGAAAATAAATCATGTCGATTACCTTTGAAATAGTAACCGACGAATCTGCTGAAAATAAATCATGCCGATTACTTTTGAAATAGTCACCGGAGAATATGCTGAAAATAAAAATCTTGCCAATTACTTTTGAAATAGTAACCGACGAATGTGCTGAAAATAAATCATGCCGATTACTTTGGAAATAGTAAGTGACGAATATGTTGAAAATAAAAATCTTACCGATTACTTTTGAAACAGTAACCAACGGATGTGCTGAAAATAAAGTCTTGCCGATAACTTTTGAAATAGTAACCGACGAATATGTGCTGAAAATAAATCTTCCTGATTACTTTTGAAATAGTAACTGACGAATGTGCTGAAAATAAATCATGCCGATTACTTTTGAAAAAGTAACCGACAAATATGCTGAAAATAAAAATCTTGCCGATTACTTTTGAAATAGTCACCGACCAATATGCTGAAAATAAAAATCTTGCCGATTACTTTTGAAATAGTAACTGACGAATGTGCTGAAAATAAATAATGCCGATTACTATTGAAATAGTAACCGACAAATGTGCTGAAAATAAAAGTCTTGCCCATTACTTTTGAAATAGTAACCGACGAATATGTGCTGAAAATAAATCTTGCCGATTACTTTTGAAATAGTAACCGACGAATGTGCTGAAAATAAATCATGCCGATTACTTTTGAAATAGTAAGCGACGAATATGTGCTGAAAATAAATCTTGCCGATTACTTTTGAAATAGTAACCGACGAATGTGTTGAAAATAAATCATGCCGATTACTTTTGAAATAGTAAGCGACGAATATGTTGAAAATAATAATCTTACCGATTACTTTTGAAATAGTAACCAACGAATATGCTGAATATAAAGTCTTGCCGATTACTTTTGAAATAGTAACCGACGAATATGTTGAAAATAAAAATCTTGTCGATTACTTTTAAAATAGTAACCGACAAATATGCTGAAAATAAAAATCTTGCCGATTACTTTTGAAAAAGTAACCGACAAATATGCTGAAAATAAAAATCTTGCCAATTACTTTTGAAATAGTCACCGACCAATATGCTGAAAATAAAAATCTTGCCGATTACTATTGAAATAGTAACCGACGAATGTGCAGAAAATAGATCATGCCGATTACTTTTGAAATAGTAACCGACGAATGTGTTGAAAATAAATCATGTCGATTACCTTTGAAATAGTAACCGACGAATCTGCTGAAAATAAATCATGCCGATTACTTTTGAAATAGTCACCGGCGAATATGCTGAAAATAAAAATCTTGCGAATTACTTTTGAAATAGTAACCGACGAATGTGCTGAAAATAAATCATGCCGATTACTTTGGAAATAGTAAGTGACGAATATGTTGAAAATAAAAATCTTACCGATTACTTTTGAAATAGTAACCAACGGATGTGCTGAAAATAAAGTCTTGCCGATAACTTTTGAAATAGTAACCGACGAATATGTGCTGAAAATAAATCTTGCCGATTACTTTTGAAATAGTAACTGACGAATGTGCTGAAAATAAATCATGCCGATTACTTTTGAAATAGTAAGCGACGAATATGTTGAAAATAAAAATCTTACCGATTACTTTTGAAATAGTAACCAACGAATATGCTGAATATAAAGTCTTGCCGATTACTTTTGAAATAGTAACCGACGAATATGTTGAAAATAAAAATCTTGTCGATTACTTTTAAAATAGTAACCGACAAATATGCTGAAAATAAAAATCTTGCCGATTACTTTTGAAAAAGTAACCGACAAATATGCTGAAAATAAAAATCTTGCCGATCACTTTTGAAATAGTCACCGACCAATATGCTGAAAATAAAAATCTTGCCGATTACTTTTGAAATAGTAACCGACAAATGTGCTGAAAATAAATAATGCCGATTACTATTGAAATAGTAACCGACAAATGTGCTGAAAATAAAAGTCTTGCCCATTACTTTTGAAATAGTAACCGACGAATATGTGCTGAAAATAAATCTTGCCGATTACTTTTGAAATAGTAACCGACGAATGTGCTGAAAATAAATCATGCCAATTACTTTTGAAATAGTAAGCGACGAATATGTTGAAAATAAAAATCTTACCGATTACTTTTGAAATAGTAACCAACGAATATGCTGAAAATAAAGTCTTGCCGATTACTTTTGAAATAGTAATCGACGAATATGTTGAAAATAAAAATCTTGTCGATTACTTTTAAAATAGTAACCGACAAATATGCTGAAAATAAAAATCTTGCCGATTACTTTTGAAAAAGTAACCGACGGATATGTTGAAAATAAAAATCTTGCCGATTACTTTTGAAATAGTAACCGACGAATGTGCTGAAAATAAAAATCTTGCCGATTACCTTTGAAATAGTAACCGATGAACATGCTGAAAATAAAAATCTTGCCTATTACTTTTGAAATAGTAACCGACGAATGTGCAGAAAATAGATCATGCCCATTACTTTTGAAATAGTAACCGACGAATGTGTTGAAAATAAATCATGTCGATTACCTTTGAAATAGTAACCGACGAATCTGCTGAAAATAAATCATGCCGATTACTTTTGAAATAGTCACCGGCGAATATGCTGAAAATAAAAATCTTGCCAATTACTTTTGAAATAGTAACCGACGAATGTGCTGAAAATAAATCATGCCGATTACTTTTGAAATAGTCATCGTCGAATATGCTGAAAATAAAAATCTTGCCGATTACTTTTGAAATAGTAACCAACGAATGTGCTGAAAATAAATCATGCCGATTACTTTGGAAATAGTAAGTGACGAATATGTTGAAAATAAAAATCTTACCGATTACTTTTGAAATAGTAACCAACGAATATGCTGAAAATAAAGTCTTGCCGATTACTTTTGAAATAGTAATCGACGAATATGTTGAAAATAAAAATCTTGTCGATTACTTTTAAAATAGTAACCGACAAATATGCTGAAAATAAAAATCTTGCCGATTACTTTTGAAAAAGTAACCGACAAATATGCTGAAAATAAAAATCTTGCCGATTACTTTTGAAATAGTCACCGACCAATATGCTGAAAATAAAAATCTTGCCGATTACTTTTGAAATAGTAACCGACGAATGTGCTGAAAATAAATCATGCCGATTACTATTGAAATAGTAAGCGAGGAATATGTTGGAAATAAAAATCTTACCGATTACTTTTAAAAAAGTAACCAATGAATGTGCTGAAAATAAAGTCTTGCCGATTACTTTTGAAATAGTAACCGACGAATATGTTGAAAATAAAAATCTTGCCGAATACTTTTGAAATAGTAACCGACGAATGTGCTGAAAATAAAAATCTTGCCGATTACCTTTGAAATAGTAACCGATGAACATGCTGAAAATAAAAATCTTGCCTATTACTTTTGAAATAGTAACCGACGAATGTGCAGAAAATAGATCATGCCCATTACTTTTGAAATAGTAACCGACGAATGTGTTGAAAATAAATCATGTCGATTACCTTTGAAATAGTAACCGACGAATATGCTGAAAATAAATCATGCCGATTACTTTTGAAATAGTCATCGTCGAATATGCTGAAAATAAAAATCTTGCCGATTAATTTTGAAATAGTAACCAACGAATGTGCTGAAAATAAATCATGCCGATTACTTTGGAAATAGTAAGTGACGAATATGTTGAAAATAAAAATCTTACCGATTACTTTTGAAATAGTAACCAACGAATATGCTGAAAATAAAGTCTTGCCGATTACTTTTGAAATAGTAATCGACGAATATGTTGAAAATAAAAATCTTGTCGATTACTTTTAAAATAGTAACCGACAAATATGCTGAAAATAAAAATCTTGCCGATTACTTTTGAAAAAGTAACCGACAAATATGCTGAAAATAAAAATCTTTGCGATTACTTTTGAAATAGTCACCGACCAATATGCTGAAAATAAAAATCTTGCCGATTACTTTTGAAATAGTAACCGACGAATGTGCTGAAAATAAATCATGCCGATTACTATTGAAATAGTAAGCGAGGAATATGTTGGAAATAAAAATCTTACCGATTACTTTTAAAAAAGTAACCAATGAATGTGCTGAAAATAAAGTCTTGCCGATTACTTTTGAAATAGTAACCGACGAATATGTTGAAAATAAAAATCTTGCCGAATACTTTTGAAATAGTAACCGACGAATGTGCTGAAAATAAAAATCTTGCCGATTACCTTTGAAATAGTAACCGATGAACATGCTAAAAATAAAAATCTTGCCTATTACTTTTGAAGTAGTAACCGACGAATGTGCAGAAAATAGATCATGCCCATTACTTTTGAAATAGTAACCGACGAATGTGTTGAAAATAAATCATGTCGATTACCTTTGAAATAGTAACCGACGAATATGCTGAAAATAAATCATGCCGATTACTTTTGAAATAGTCATCGTCGAATATGCTGAAAATAAAAATCTTGCCGATTACTTTTGAAATAGTAACCAACGAATGTGCTGAAAATAAATCATGCCGATTACTTTGGAAATAGTAAGTGACGAATATGTTGAAAATAAAAATCTTACCGATTACTTTTGAAATAGTAACCAACGAATATGCTGAAAATAAAGTCTTGCCGATTACTTTTGAAATAGTAATCGACGAATATGTTGAAAATAAAAATCTTGTCGATTACTTTTAAAATAGTAACCGACAAATATGCTGAAAATAAAAATCTTGCCGATTACTTTTGAAAAAGTAACCGACAAATATGCTGAAAATAAAAATCTTGCCGATTACTTTTGAAATAGTCACCGACCAATATGCTGAAAATAAAAATCTTGCCGATTACTTTTGAAATAGTAACCGACGAATGTGCTGAAAATAAATCATGCCGATTACTATTGAAATAGTAAGCGAGGAATATGTTGGAAATAAAAATCTTACCGATTACTTTTAAAAAAGTAACCAATGAATGTGCTGAAAATAAAGTCTTGCCGATTACTTTTGAAATAGTAACCGACGAATATGTTGAAAATAAAAATCTTGCCGAATACTTTTGAAATAGTAACCGACGAATGTGCTGAAAATAAAAATCTTGCCGATTACCTTTGAAATAGTAACCGATGAACATGCTGAAAATAAAAATCTTGCCTATTACTTTTGAAATAGTAACCGACGAATGTGCAGAAAATAGATCATGCCCATTACTTTTGAAATAGTAACCGACGAATGTGTTGAAAATAAATCATGTCGATTACCTTTGAAATAGTAACCGACGAATATGCTGAAAATAAATCATGCCGATTACTTTTGAAATAGTCATCGTCGAATATGCTGAAAATAAAAATCTTGCCGATTACTTTTGAAATAGTAACCAACGAATGTGCTGAAAATAAATCATGCCGATTACTTTGGAAATAGTAAGTGACGAATATGTTGAAAATAAAAATCTTACCGATTACTTTTGAAATAGTAACCAACGAATATGCTGAAAATAAAGTCTTGCCGATTACTTTTGAAATAGTAATCGACGAATATGTTGAAAATAAAAATCTTGTCGATTACTTTTAAAATAGTAACCGACAAATATGCTGAAAATAAAAATCTTGCCGATTACTTTTGAAAAAGTAACCGACAAATATGCTGAAAATAAAAATCTTGCCGATTACTTTTGAAATAGTCACCGACCAATATGCTGAAAATAAAAATCTTGCCGATTACTTTTGAAATAGTAACCGACGAATGTGCTGAAAATAAATCATGCCGATTACTATTGAAATAGTAAGCGAGGAATATGTTGGAAATAAAAATCTTACCGATTACTTTTAAAAAAGTAACCAATGAATGTGCTGAAAATAAAGTCTTGCCGATTACTTTTGAAATAGTAACCGACGAATATGTTGAAAATAAAAATCTTGCCGAATACTTTTGAAATAGTAACCGACGAATGTGCTGAAAATAAAAATCTTGCCGATTACCTTTGAAATAGTAACCGATGAACATGCTGAAAATAAAAATCTTGCCTATTACTTTTGAAGTAGTAACCGACGAATGTGCAGAAAATAGATCATGCCCATTACTTTTGAAATAGTAACCGACGAATGTGTTGAAAATAAATCATGTCGATTACCTTTGAAATAGTAACCGACGAATATGCTGAAAATAAATCATGCCGATTACTTTTGAAATAGTCATCGTCGAATATGCTGAAAATAAAAATCTTGCCGATTACTTTTGAAATAGTAACCAACGAATGTGCTGAAAATAAATCATGCCGATTACTTTGGAAATAGTAAGTGACGAATATGTTGAAAATAAAAATCTTACCGATTACTTTTGAAATAGTAACCAACGAATATGCTGAAAATAAAGTCTTGCCGATTACTTTTGAAATAGTAATCGACGAATATGTTGAAAATAAAAATCTTGTCGATTACTTTTAAAATAGTAACCGACAAATATGCTGAAAATAAAAATCTTGCCGATTACTTTTGAAAAAGTAACCGACAAATATGCTGAAAATAAAAATCTTGCCGATTACTTTTGAAATAGTCACCGACCAATATGCTGAAAATAAAAATCTTGCCGATTACTTTTGAAATAGTAACCGACGAATGTGCTGAAAATAAATCATGCCGATTACTATTGAAATAGTAAGCGAGGAATATGTTGGAAATAAAAATCTTACCGATTACTTTTAAAAAAGTAACCAATGAATGTGCTGAAAATAAAGTCTTGCCGATTACTTTTGAAATAGTAACCGACGAATATGTTGAAAATAAAAATCTTGCCGAATACTTTTGAAATAGTAACCGACGAATGTGCTGAAAATAAAAATCTTGCCGATTACCTTTGAAATAGTAACCGATGAACATGCTGAAAATAAAAATCTTGCCTATTACTTTTGAAGTAGTAACCGACGAATGTGCAGAAAATAGATCATGCCCATTACTTTTGAAATAGTAACCGACGAATGTGTTGAAAATAAATCATGTCGATTACCTTTGAAATAGTAACCGACGAATATGCTGAAAATAAATCATGCCGATTACTTTTGAAATAGTCATCGTCGAATATGCTGAAAATAAAAATCTTGCCGATTACTTTTGAAATAGTAACCAACGAATGTGCTGAAAATAAATCATGCCGATTACTTTGGAAATAGTAAGTGACGAATATGTTGAAAATAAAAATCTTACCGATTACTTTTGAAATGGTAACCAACGAATGTGCTGAAAATAAAGTCTTGCCGATAACTTTTGAAATAGTAACCGACGAATATGTGCCGAAAATAAATCTTGCCGATTACTTTTGAAATAGTAACCGACGAATGTGCTGAAAATAAATCATGCCGATTACTATTGAAATAGTAAGCGAGGAATATGTTGGAAATAAAAATCTTACCGATTACTTTTAAAAAAGTAACCAATGAATGTGCTGAAAATAAAGTCTTGCCGATTACTTTTGAAATAGTAACCGACGAATATGTTGAAAATAAAAATCTTGCCGAATACTTTTGAAATAGTAACCGACGAATGTGCTGAAAATAAAAATCTTGCCGATTACCTTTGAAATAGTAACCGATGAACATGCTGAAAATAAAAATCTTGCCTATTACTTTTGAAATAGTAACCGACGAATGTGCAGAAAATAGATCATGCCCATTACTTTTGAAATAGTAACCGACGAATGTGTTGAAAATAAATCATGTCGATTACCTTTGAAATAGTAACCGACGAATATGCTGAAAATAAATCATGCCGATTACTTTTGAAATAGTCATCGTCGAATATGCTGAAAATAAAAATCTTGCCGATTACTTTTGAAATAGTAACCAACGAATGTGCTGAAAATAAATCATGCCGATTACTTTGGAAATAGTAAGTGACGAATATGTTGAAAATAAAAATCTTACCGATTACTTTTGAAATGGTAACCAACGAATGTGCTGAAAATAAAGTCTTGCCGATAACTTTTGAAATAGTAACCGACGAATATGTGCTGAAAATAAATCTTGCCGATTACTTTTGAAATAGTAACCGACGAATGTTGTAATATCCCGCTCGTCACTTTGGAATTACATCAGTCGAAGGTGCGCCAGAGAACAATGTTTATGGAATTCAAGTACGTTAAAGGATGTCATTATGCAATGTCAGAGATAGAACGACCGAGACCAGGGGCATTTCAGTATTTTCGCACAAGGAGTATATAAGTGAGTTTGGCTAAGAATGTCTCATTGTGTAATGTTATTTCTCTCTCTAGCTTCACAAAAAAGGAAGTTCTCTCTTCCTTCTCTCTAAGGGCCGCCCCCTTTCCCTCTCTATCCTTCCATCAACTTCCAAGATGTATGAGAATTGGTGAAGCAAGATGTTCTAGCAAGCAAGCGAAACAACGAGGATGTATTGTAACGCCCTAGTTGATATTTTATTATTTTGGTTGATTTAATATGTTTTATGTATTTTATATAATTTATGTGATTTATGTGAATAATTTGAAGTGTTGTTATTTATCATATAATTAATTGTGTGATTTTTGTTATTTAAGTAATTTAGGAGGAATTAGTAATTATTTAGAATTAGTAGAGTTTAAGGGGGTTAATGGAGATTAAAAGAAAATTTAAGTGAGGGAATAAAGAAAGAAAAGGAGTTACACTTTGTAAGGAAATAGGGAAGCCAGTAAGGAAAGAAAAGAAAAGAGCACGTATCAGTAAAACAAAAGAAACAGAGTTTTGGGAGAAAAGAGAAGAACCAAGAGGGAAGAGCTAGGAAGAGAGAATCTGATCAATTGCTGTAGATTTTCGCTGAATTAAGGTAAGGGTGGGCTAGCATTTCAATTGTTGATATATACATGTATGATTTCATGGAAATGGATTGAAATTGGTAGTTTTGGAATTAGGTTTATGAACATGATGAATTGCTCATTTTTCTGATGAATTGCGTTGTAATGTTGTTGTTATGAGATGTTTATGTTGTTTTGTCGTATAATGAACCCATAACATTGTTCAAAAATCATTTTGGGTGATTGAGGGATCAAAGTTGGGATTTTTGGGTTAGAACTATGCTGTTATCGCAACTGTTTTGCTGAACCTGAGACCTGCTCGCTTAAGCGTGCTGCAAGCGTGCAGCTAGCGAGCAAAACCAAACTTACGTCTTTTTGGACGCTTAAGCGTGCAGCTGCTCGCTTAAGCGTGCTGAATCTTTTCCCAGACCATAGTGCGCACGCTCAAGCGTACCGTAAGCGTGCAGTAAGCGAACAAGAACCCAACCTTCGTGTTTTGGCTCGCTTAAGCGTGCAGCTGCTCGCTTAAGCGTGCTGGGTCCTGTGCGACCCAAAATGTGATTTTTCTAAGATGTTCCAAACCCAAACCTAAGCTTTCTAAGATGTTTATTATAATTTTTAAGAATTATTTGGATGATAAAAACTATATTACGAAGATGATTAGATGGAATTATGTATGCTTATGTGCAAATAATTATACTTGCTAAGTTGAATTGCCTTGTCGATTGTTGAGTGCTATTGTCCAGTTGGGGAGGGTATCCTAAGTTGTTGTTGTTGTTGGTTGCATGCTGATATGCTCCATTAAGATGTTGTGTTGTATGCTGACATACACCATAGAGTCATTTCATACTCATTTGCATTTGTTGGGGGCTTATTGCCCTGGAATGTTTATCATTCACTGTTGGGGGCTTATTGCCCTGGAACGCTTTATCGTTCACCTGTTGGGGGCTTATTGCCCTGGGATGCTTTAACCATCCAAATTGTTGGGGGCTGATTGCCCTGGAATGCTTAGCATTCAACGCGCGTAGTTGGTACCACATGCATAATGCATTAGATGTTTATGGAGTCTTGCATTAGTTGTAGGTGTGAGTTGTCCTTTGGGGAATGATGTTGGTGAGATGTCGCCACAAATGTTGTTGTTGTTGTTGTAGATATGAATCAAAGATGAATTTAAGTTAATAAGTTGAGATGATATTGATGGTGTTGCTGTTGCAAGTTGTTATGAATTGTTGTTGTTTCAATTTACTTTGATGATTCATATATCTGTATATTTACTTTTGATTTGTGAACTCACCCCTTCTGCTGGAATTGCCGCCTTGTGGGCAAGTGCAGGTAGCGAAGACTAGCGGTGCTGGCTCTTGAGTCTAGGGCTCTGATACATAATAGGGATGGGGAAACGTTATCTTTCTTGTATTCCTTATGTATCATTTCTTTGAAGAAAATGTTGTTGAGATTCTATTGTTGAATAATTTCATTATGTTGACGGCCTCTGTGCCAAGATTTATGATGTAGTTGTTGAACATGATTTTATATAAAGATTTTCCGCTGCAGAATTTTTAATATGATGATAATGTATGTTGGTTTTAAATAGTTTTTATATTCTATTTAAATGATTTTGAAAAAGAAGTGTGATACTCCGTTGTTAAGTTGAATTACTCTGATTTTGATTATTAGTAATATTATTATTACGTTATTTGGGGAACGGGGTGTTACAGTTGGTATCAGAGCAAGTCGGTCCGTCAGACCATTAGAAGAGTCGTGTCGAGCCATGTAGAGTAGTGTGACAGGTTTAAACTGTCTTTGTTGTTCTAATTCTTGTTGTTATGTAGAACTATCGAGATGGCCGGAAGGAATGATGCTGCTCTTGCTGCTGCTTTGCAAGCAATGGCTCAGGTTGTTGGACAACAACAAGGTGCTGGTGGTGCTGGTGAAGGTGTAAGGATGCTTGAAACCTTCTTGAGGAATCATCCACCAACCTTCAAGGGAAGGTATAATCCTGATGGAGCACAGACCTGGCTGAAAGAGGTTGAAAGAATATTCCGGGTGATGCAGTGTACGGATGCTCAGATGGTGCGGTTTGGCACCCATATGTTGGCTGAAGAGGCTGACGACTGGTGGGTAAGCACTCAACCTATTTTGCAGAATGAAGGTGATGTGATTTCATGGGCCGTGTTTAGGCGGGAGTTCTTGAGGAGGTATTTCCCGGAGGATGTCCGTGGTAGAAAAGAGATAGAATTCCTTGAGCTGAAGCAAGGAGACATGTCCGTTACGGAGTATGCTGCTAAGTTCGTGGAGCTTGCAAAGTTTTATCCTCATTATGCTGCGGAGACTGCTGAGTTCTCCAAGTGTATCAAATTTGAGAATGGTCTGCGAGCTGATATCAAGCGGGCCATTGGGTATCAGAAGATCAGAGACTTCTCTGAGTTGGTGAGCAGTTGCCGTATTTACGAAGAAGATACGAAAGCTCACTACAAAGTGATGAATGACCGTAAGGGTAAGGGGCAGCAGAGTCGCCCAAAGCCGTATAGTGCCCCAGCTGATAAGGGCAAGCAGAGGATGCATGATGAGAGGAGGCCAGCACGTAGAGATGCTCCTGCTGAGGTGGTTTGTTATAAGTGTGGTGTTAAGGGCCACAAGAGTAATGCCTGCAACCGTGATGAGAAGAAATGCTTCCGATGTGGTAAGAAGGGCCACACTGTTACTGAATGCAAGCGTGGAGACATTGTTTGCTATAATTGTGATGAAGAAGGTCATCTTAGCACTCAGTGCACTAAGCCTAAGAAGGCGCAGGCCAGTGGGAGAGTGTTTGCCTTGACTGGTACTCAGACCGATCAGGAGGATCGACTTATCAGAGGTACTTGTTTCTTTAATAGTACTCCCTTAATTGCTATTATAGATACTGGTGCAACGCATTGTTTCATTGCTATTGATTGTGCACAAAGATTGGGTTTGATTATGTCTGATATGAATGGGGAGATGGTTGTTGAAACTCCAGCTAAGGGTTCAGTAACTACTTCCCTTGTTTGTTTAAGTTGTCCGTTGTCTGTATTTGGTAGAGATTTTGAGGTGGACCTTGTCTGTTTGCCGTTAGTGGGAATGGATGTAATATTGGGGATGAATTGGTTAGAGTACAATCATGTCTTGATCAATTGTTTTACGAAGACTGTGCGGTTTTCTTCGGCTGAAGAGGAGAGTGGAGCAGAATTTTTATCCACTAAAGAGATGAAGCGGTTAGAACAAGATGGCGTGTTGATGTTTTCTTTGTTGGCATTCTTGTCGGTGGAGAACCAAGCTGTGATAGATGGGCTGCCTGTTGTGAAGGAATTTCCTGAAGTTTTCCCTGATGAGATTCCAGATGTGCCACCAGAGAGAGAAGTGGAATTTTCGATAGACCTGGTGCCGGGTACGAAGCCTGTGTCGATGGCTCCTTACCGTATGTCAGCTTCTGAGTTAGCTGAACTGAAGAAGCAATTAGAAGACTTGCTTGATAAGAAGTTTGTGAGACCAAGTGTTTCACCGTGGGGAGCGCCGGTGTTGTTGGTAAAGAAGAAGGATGGTAGCATGCGGTTGTGTATTGACTACCGTCAGTTGAATAAAGTGACGATCAAGAATAGGTATCCACTTCCGAGAATAGATGATTTGATGGATCAATTGGTGGGTGCCCGCGTTTTTAGCAAGATTGATTTGAGGTCGGGTTATCATCAGATAAAGGTGAAGGATGAGGATATGCAAAAGACGGCGTTTAGGACGCGGTATGGTCATTATGAATATAAGGTGATGCCTTTCGGTGTGACGAATGCACCTGGTGTGTTTATGGAATACATGAACAGAATTTTCCATGAGTATCTGGATCAGTTTGTGGTAGTCTTTATTGATGATATATTGATTTATTCTAAGACTGAAGCTGAGCATGCAGAGCATTTGAAGATTGTACTGCAAGTGCTGAAGGAAAAGAAGCTGTATGCCAAGCTGTCCAAGTGTGAGTTCTGGCTGAACGAAGTAAGTTTTCTTGGCCACATTATTTCTGGTAAAGGTATTGCTGTAGATCCTTCGAAGGTTGATGCTGTGTCGCAGTGGGAGACACCAAAGTCAGTTACTGAGGTGAGAAGTTTTCTTGGTTTGGCTGGTTATTACCGCAGATTTATTGAAGGATTTTCGAAGTTGGCACTTCCTTTGACGCAGCTGACTTGTAAAGGTAAAGCATTTGTGTGGGATGCTAGTTGTGAGAGTAGTTTCAATAAGTTGAAGCAAAGGTTGACGACTGCTCCTATTTTGATTTTGCCAAAGCCAGAAGAACCTTTTGTTGTTTATTGTGATGCATCTAAGCTGGGCTTGGGTGGTGTTTTGATGCAAGATGGCAAGGTGGTAGCGTATGCTTCTAGGCAGCTGAGAGTGCATGAGAAGAATTATCCTACACATGATTTAGAGTTAGCAGCCGTGGTGTTTGTGTTGAAGATTTGGAGGCACTATTTGTATGGTTCCAGATTTGAAGTGTTTAGCGACCATAAAAGTTTAAAGTACCTGTTTGATCAGAAGGAGTTGAACATGAGGCAGAGAAGGTGGCTTGAGTTACTTAAGGACTATGACTTTGGCTTGAATTACCATCCGGGTAAAGCCAATGTAGTTGCGGATGCGTTGAGCAGAAAGACATTGCATATGTCGGCTATGATGGTGAAGGAGTTCGAGTTGCTTGAACAGTTTAGAGACTTGAGTCTTGTTTGTGAAAGATCGCATCAGAGTGTGAAGTTGGGTATGTTGAAGATTAATAGTGATTTCTTGAGTAGTATCAAAGAGGCACAGAAGCTTGATGTTAAGTTTGTGGATTTAATGGCTGCTAGTGATCCGAATGTGGATGGTGATTTCAAGGTTGATGACCAAGGTGTGTTGAGGTTTAGAGGAAGAATTTGTATTCCGGATGATGAGGATTTGAAAAGGATGATTTTAGAAGAAAGTCATAAGAGTAGTTTGAGTATTCATCCTGGAGCTACTAAAATGTATCATGACCTGAAGAAATTATTTTGGTGGTCCGGTTTGAAGAGGGATGTTGCGCAATTTGTTTATGCATGTTTGACTTGCCAGAAGTCTAAGGTTGAGCACCAGAAGCCTGCAGGGCTGTTGACTCCGCTAGATGTACCTGAATGGAAGTGGGATAGCATTTCGATGGATTTTGTAACAAGTTTGCCGAATACTTCAAGGGGGCATGATGCCATTTGGGTCGTGGTCGACAGGTTGACTAAGTCGGCGCACTTTATTCCGATCAACATTACTTATCCGGTAGCTCAGTTGGCGGAGATCTACATCCGTGACATTGTGAAATTGCACGGTGTTCCATCTAGTATTGTGTCGGATAGAGATCCGAGGTTTACATCAAGGTTTTGGAAGAGTTTGCAAGATGCATTGGGTTCGAGATTGAGGCTGAGTTCGGCTTATCATCCGCAGACAGATGGTCAGTCGGAGAGGACTATCCAATCCTTAGAAGATTTGTTGAGGGTGTGTGTACTCGAGCAAGGTGGAGCTTGGGACAGCCACTTGCCGTTGATAGAGTTTACTTATAACAATAGTTACCATTCGAGTATTGGTATGGCACCGTTCGAAGCTTTGTATGGTCGAAGGTGTAGAACTCCTCTATGTTGGTTTGAGTCGGGTGAAAGCATTGTGTTAGGACCGGAGTTAGTGCAGCAGACTACGGAAAAGGTCAAGATGATAAGAGAAAAGATGAAAGCATCTCAAGATCGTCAGAAGAGTTATCATGACAAAAGGAGAAAAGCCCTTGAGTTTCAAGAGGGTGAGCATGTGTTTTTGAGGGTTACTCCGATGACGGGTGTAGGACGTGCATTGAAGTCGAGGAAGTTGACTCCAAAGTTCATTGGTCCTTATCAGATTTCCGAGAGAATTGGAACCGTGGCGTATCGGATTGGATTGCCACCCCATCTATCAAACTTGCACGATGTGTTTCATGTGTCGCAGTTGAGGAAGTATGTAGCTGATCCTTCGCATGTTATTCCTAGAGATGATGTGCAAGTTAGAGATAATCTTACTGTTGAGACTTTGCCGTTGAGGATTGATGATCGCAAGGTGAAGCAGTTGAGAGGCAAGGAAATACCTCTGGTTAGAGTTGTTTGGGGCGGTGTAACCGGTGAGAGTTTGACTTGGGAATTGGAGAGCAAGATGCAAGAGTCCTATCCTGAGTTGTTTGTTGCTTAAGGTAATATTTCGAGGACGAAATTCTCTAAGTTGGGGAGAGTTGTAACGCCCTAGTTGATATTTTATTATTTTGGTTGATTTAATATGTTTTATGTATTTTATATAATTTATGTGATTTATGTGAATAATTTGAAGTGTTGTTATTTATCATATAATTAATTGTGTGATTTTTGTTATTTAAGTAATTTAGGAGGAATTAGTAATTATTTAGAATTAGTAGAGTTTAAGGGGGTTAATGGAGATTAAAAGAAAATTTAAGTGAGGGAATAAAGAAAGAAAAGGAGTTACACTTTGTAAGGAAATAGGGAAGCCAGTAAGGAAAGAAAAGAAAAGAGCACGTATCAGTAAAACAAAAGAAACAGAGTTTTGGGAGAAAAGAGAAGAACCAAGAGGGAAGAGCTAGGAAGAGAGAATCTGATCAATTGCTGTAGATTTTCGCTGAATTAAGGTAAGGGTGGGCTAGCATTTCAATTGTTGATATATACATGTATGATTTCATGGAAATGGATTGAAATTGGTAGTTTTGGAATTAGGTTTATGAACATGATGAATTGCTCATTTTTCTGATGAATTGCGTTGTAATGTTGTTGTTATGAGATGTTTATGTTGTTTTGTCGTATAATGAACCCATAACATTGTTCAAAAATCATTTTGGGTGATTGAGGGATCAAAGTTGGGATTTTTGGGTTAGAACTATGCTGTTATCGCAACTGTTTTGCTGAACCTGAGACCTGCTCGCTTAAGCGTGCTGCAAGCGTGCAGCTAGCGAGCAAAACCAAACTTACGTCTTTTTGGACGCTTAAGCGTGCAGCTGCTCGCTTAAGCGTGCTGAATCTTTTCCCAGACCATAGTGCGCACGCTCAAGCGTACCGTAAGCGTGCAGTAAGCGAACAAGAACCCAACCTTCGTGTTTTGGCTCGCTTAAGCGTGCAGCTGCTCGCTTAAGCGTGCTGGGTCCTGTGCGACCCAAAATGTGATTTTTCTAAGATGTTCCAAACCCAAACCTAAGCTTTCTAAGATGTTTATTATAATTTTTAAGAATTATTTGGATGATAAAAACTATATTACGAAGATGATTAGATGGAATTATGTATGCTTATGTGCAAATAATTATACTTGCTAAGTTGAATTGCCTTGTCGATTGTTGAGTGCTATTGTCCAGTTGGGGAGGGTATCCTAAGTTGTTGTTGTTGTTGGTTGCATGCTGATATGCTCCATTAAGATGTTGTGTTGTATGCTGACATACACCATAGAGTCATTTCATACTCATTTGCATTTGTTGGGGGCTTATTGCCCTGGAATGTTTATCATTCACTGTTGGGGGCTTATTGCCCTGGAACGCTTTATCGTTCACCTGTTGGGGGCTTATTGCCCTGGGATGCTTTAACCATCCAAATTGTTGGGGGCTGATTGCCCTGGAATGCTTAGCATTCAACGCGCGTAGTTGGTACCACATGCATAATGCATTAGATGTTTATGGAGTCTTGCATTAGTTGTAGGTGTGAGTTGTCCTTTGGGGAATGATGTTGGTGAGATGTCGCCACAAATGTTGTTGTTGTTGTTGTAGATATGAATCAAAGATGAATTTAAGTTAATAAGTTGAGATGATATTGATGGTGTTGCTGTTGCAAGTTGTTATGAATTGTTGTTGTTTCAATTTACTTTGATGATTCATATATCTGTATATTTACTTTTGATTTGTGAACTCACCCCTTCTGCTGGAATTGCCGCCTTGTGGGCAAGTGCAGGTAGCGAAGACTAGCGGTGCTGGCTCTTGAGTCTAGGGCTCTGATACATAATAGGGATGGGGAAACGTTATCTTTCTTGTATTCCTTATGTATCATTTCTTTGAAGAAAATGTTGTTGAGATTCTATTGTTGAATAATTTCATTATGTTGACGGCCTCTGTGCCAAGATTTATGATGTAGTTGTTGAACATGATTTTATATAAAGATTTTCCGCTGCAGAATTTTTAATATGATGATAATGTATGTTGGTTTTAAATAGTTTTTATATTCTATTTAAATGATTTTGAAAAAGAAGTGTGATACTCCGTTGTTAAGTTGAATTACTCTGATTTTGATTATTAGTAATATTATTATTACGTTATTTGGGGAACGGGGTGTTACATGTATGGTATGAACTTTGAAGCTTGAGAATCAAGAAGTAAGAGCTAGGGTTTGGATTGGATTGAAGTCTTGGAGCTGTGATGTTGCTGTAGTTGTTTAATGTTGTGCTAGCTTGCTGGGAATCTTAGGTGAGTTCTATAGATAGATTTCCTACCTATGGTTTTGTGTAAACTTAGATATGGAATTATGAATTGTTAGTTTAGGTTTTAGTTGCCCCTTTGCCATTAATGGTTGAAATTGTGTTGTTTGTTGCCATGCACTTGTTCTAAACTGTTTTTCTATGTGTTCTGGGTGTTTTGGGTGCATTAGAAACTTGATTTTGAGGTTTAGAAGTCAAAAACACGAATTCTGCAGGTCTGGGACGATGAATGATCGCTTAAGCGAGAAAATCTCGCTCAAGCGAGATTTTGACAGTAGTCAACTGGGTGAATCTCGCTTGAAGCAAGAAATCTCGCTTGAAGCGAGATTCCACAGCACAGCACTTTTCCTTAAAGAATTTCATGTGGTGTGGTGGTTCCGACGAAGTTTTTCCTTGCAGTCTTTTATAACCTTAAAAACCCCTCAAAGTCAAGTAGTTATTGCACACTACACCTTAAAATATTAATAATCAAATGCGTGAAAAACATGGACAACTTCAACGATGAATGGCACTTGAGATGTAATGATACGATAATATTCATAATTATACTCGGGTAGGAAATTAGCCTAAGAATGGGTAAGCATAGAACCTCGACATAGATCGTCGAGAACTAGATATTGGCATGACCCTAAGTATGATAAGTCATAATGGTCAAGTATATGATATGATTAAGTAAGCAAACCTTAGGATTATGCTATGTTATGTTAAGTTCACAATGAGCTATGGGTGGAAATACAAGTCTAGAATGAGTGAACTCTAGAGCCTCGACTTAGGTAGTCGAGAATTAGTATGCAATCTTAAAGAATGAAGTCCCTAGGTATCTTATGATACGACGCCGAGCGGCGAGCTAGTTTATGATCCATATGTTTATGTTATGCTATGCCTATGTTTATGATATGTTGGACTATGAACAAAACTATGTTTTAAGCTAGGCCATGTCGTGTCTCTGACTATCCATGCTAGAATGGGATACCGGAGGTTCACACCAGGTGGATGATTTAGCCGTAAGGAAGCCGCACGACATGGTGGAGTCCGATGTTCCCTAGCTAGGTTCATCGGTTATGTTTTAGAATATACTCGGGGTTACTCCACTCGACTATATTTCCGTAAAATCAACTTAGTTAATCTTTCAGACCTTACTAATGAAATGCTTTTGATTATGAAGTTTATGTTACGATTATGTATACGCTACGAGGTTAGATACCGATAGCCTAGATAGTAGAACTAGTTAAGTATGTGTACCGACGACGATCTTAGTTTCCCTAATCGTCCGGTCTAGTTCCGTGTCACGAATATGTTAGGCTATGTCTCGATGCGTTTAGTGCGTCTTGAGTTAGCGGTCCTAGGATCCCTTGACCGCCATGACACGAAGGAAGCAAATAAGATGACCCTAGGACGGCTTTAGCTTTGCACGACCGTCTATGTAAGCCTCACGCACGACGCCCAGCAGTCAGGTAGCGTCTTAGACACGTGGTGACCATAGTTTTCCCCTGAAGTCACCTATAGCCTAGGATTAGGAGAACTCACTGAGACATTATGTCTCATCCCAATCCTTATTTGTTTCAGATTAGCAGAGCAGTTGAGCAAGTTATCGCCGGATGGATATTCAGCAAGGACTCGTTCGTACCCGCTGCAGGATGTTCGCAAGGATTTCAAGAATGTACTTTTATAATATTTGGATTGTTGTATGGTATCTCTCATGTACGAACGTGAATTTGTTGTATACAATATTCATTCGAAGTAATTTAAGTTGTAAATTTTAATGTATCCAGTACTAAGTTAATGCACATGCTAAACTTTCTAGATACGTTTAGTATGGGTGTTACAAATGTGCTGAAAATAAATCATGCCGATTACTTTTGAAATAATAAGCGACGAATATGTTGAAAATAAAAATCTTACCGATTACTTTTGAAATAGTAATCAACGAATATGCTGAAAATAAAGTCTTGCCGATTACTTTTGAAATAGTAACCGACGAATATGTTGAAAATAAAAATCTTGTAGATTACTTTTAAAATAGTAACTGACAAATATGCTGAAAATAAAAATATTGCCGATTACTTTTGAAAAAGTAACCGACAAATATGCTGAAAATAAAAATCTTGCCAATTACTTTTGAAAAAGTAACCGACAAATACGCTGAAAATAAAAATCTTGCCGATTACTTTTGAAATAGTCACCGACCAATATGCTGAAAATAAAAATCTTGCCGATTACTTTTGAAATAGTAACCGACGAATGTGCTGAAAAAAAATCATGCCGATTACTATTGAAATAGTAACCGACAAATGTGCTGAAAATAAAAGTCTTGCCCATTACATTTGAAATAGTAACCGACGAATATGTGCTGAAAATAAATCTTGCTGATTACTTTTGAAATAGTAACCGACGAATGTGCTGAAAATAAATCATGCCGATTACTTTTGAAATAGTCACCGACGAATATGCTGAAAATAAAAATCTTGCCGATTACTTTTGAAATAGTAACCGACGAATGTGCTGAAAATAAATCATGCTGATTACTTTTGAAATAGTAAGCGAGGAATATGTTGGAAATAAAAATCTTACCGATTAATTTTAAAAAAGTAACCAATGAATGTGCTGAAAATAAAGTCTTGCCGATTACTTTTGAAATAGTAACCAACGAATATGTTGAAAATAAAAATCTTGCCGAATACTTTTGAAATAGTAACCGACGAATGTGCTGAAAATAAAAATCTTGCCGATTACCTTTGAAATAGTTGTAACACCCCGTTTCCCAAACAACATAATAATATCAACAATCAGAGTCATTCAACAACAACGGAGCATTACATGCCTCTTTTCAAAAATTTATTTAAAATAGAAAATATAAACTATTTAAATAAACATCAACATATCTCATCATATTAAAATATTATGCAGCGGAATATCCATTTATAAATTATCTCCAATAAAAGTAATATTTCCAACATTTCTGGCACAAAGGCCTCACCATAATAAAAATGTTCTCCAACATATATCAAATATTTATTCAACAAATCTCCAACATAAAATGATACATAAAGGAATGAAATTGTAAAACATAATATCCCATCCCGTTACGTATCAGAGCCTACGACACGAGAGCCATTCCTATCTATCCATCGCTACCTGCACTTGCCCACAAGGCGGCAATTCCAGCAGAAGGGGTGAGTTCACAAAGCAAAGATTATATATAAACATATATAGTCAATCATATAAATTGAAATAACATCAACAAATGCACCACCTTTAACATAAGCAACAATTATCAACCATAGTATATCAACATTATATTCAAGTTTATCTTTTAAAAGATTAGCAACAACAACGACACCAACGACAACACCACTTGTGGTGACACCTCACCAACAACAACTCACACCTTAAACTTCTAATGCAAGACTCCATCACCTGACAATGTATTATGCAAATGTGGTACCATCTACGCGCGTTGAATGCTAAGCATTCCGGGGCATAAGCCCCCACCAATTTTGGATGGTTAAAGCATCCCAGGGCATAAGCCCTCACCAAAGTGAATGACTAGCATTCCAGGGCATGAGCCCTCACCAGTTGAATGTATAAACATTCCGGGGCATGAGCCCCCACCGATGCAAATGAGTATGAGACTCAAGGGTGTATATCTACATACAACTATACGATAAAATAGTGGTGCATTTTCACCATGCAACCAACAACAACAACTAGGACACCAACATTTGTGCCTAATACTTATGACACACTCCCCAACTTGGACAACACGACTCAACAACATCAACAACGGGGACAACGATACACCGTATATAATTGTACATATATACACATATATATTCCAACATATCAACAACAATAGCAACATATACATTAATCAATTACGTTCATATCAAAGTCTAAAACATCCTTCAAAGCAAATCAAGTTTGATCAATAAGACATAAGCCAAATACTCATATAACACCTCAATTAAACCTCTAATACTTAAGTTTGAAGTTTGGGAACTAATCATAGGTTTTGGACTAACTTGGGATTAGTTATGCTAAGTTTTCTTAAAGTTTCCTAGAGACCCACCTGGACTATTTTCATCATAACTCAAAATCTAAACATCATTTTCAAGCCCAACCAATGCCATTAGAAAGCTAACTTAACTATCTAAAACTTTCATGTTTACACCAAAAGCTAGTTCAAAGCAGAAATGGGTGAAAATAGTGAAATACGGATGATCTGATTTTTGAGAAAGCGTGTCACGTTTTTAGAAAACGTGTCACGTTTTTATGCCCAGAATTACTATGCATTCTGTCGACCAAAACGTGACGCGCTTGCCAAAACGTGGCACGTTTTTGCGGTATCAAATCTGGACTCAGCTTCACAAAAAGTGCGATTTCAGCATTGTTCTACCCAAAAATCCCAACTTTGATCCCTCAATTACCCAAAATGATTTAGAACAATGTTTATGGGTTCAATACACAACAACACAACAGAAACATCTCATAGAAACATCATCAATCATGCATAATTCATCAACAATGGTATTTTTCATGTTCTTAACCCTAAATCAACAAATCACCATTTTCAATCCAATATCATGAAAACATACATGTATATATTAACCAATGAATTGCTAGCCCACCCTTACCTTAATTCAGCAAAATCTACAGCAATTCCTAGCAATTCCCCTTGGCTCTTGGCTCTTCTCACTTTCTCCCAAAAAGTCTGTTTTTCTTTCTTACTGATACGTATTCTGTTTCTCCTATTTCCTTTACTGACTATTCCTTTCCTACTCTTTCCACCCAAAGCATAACCTCCTTTTACTCTTTACTCTCCCACTAAATTATATTAAACTCTCCTTAATTCTAATTATTTCTATTAAATCCCTTAATTCAACTATAAAAATATTATTTCTCCTATTTTCATAAAACACTACAAATAATTATAATAAATAATAACACACCAAATATCTCATATATCATTTATAAATTCAAGTAAAACACACCAAGCACACCAAAATCAATTAAAAATCACCACAAATCATAAAACAAAAATTTAGAGTGTTACAATAGTAACCGATGAACATGCTGAAAATAAAAATCTTGCCGATTACTTTTGAAATAGTAACCGACGAATGTGCAGAAAATAGATCATGCCGATTACTTTTGAAATAGTAACCGACGAATGTGTTGAAAATAAATCATGTCGATTACCTTTGAAATAGTAACCGACGAATCTGCTGAAAATAAATCATGCCGATTACTTTTGAAATAGTCACCGGCGAATATGCTGAAAATAAAAATCTTGCCAATTACTTTTGAAATAGTAACCGACGAATGTGCTGAAAATAAATCATGCCGATTACTTTGGAAATAGTAAGTGACGAATATGTTGAAAATAAAAATCTTACCGATTACTTTTGAAATAGTAAGCGACGAATATGTTGAAAATAAAAATCTTACCGATTACTTTTGAAATAGTAACCAACGAATATGCTGAATATAAAGTCTTGCCGATTACTTTTGAAATAGTAACCGACGAATATGTTGAAAATAAAAATCTTGGCGATTACTTTTAAAATAGTAACCGACAAATATGCTGAAAATAAAAATCTTTCCGATTACTTTTGAAAAAGTAACCGATAAATATGCTGAAAATAAAAATCTTGCCGATTACTTTTGAAATAGTCACCGACCAATATGCTGAAAATAAAAATCTTGCCGATTACTTTTGAAATAGTAACCGACGAATGTGCTGAAAATAAATAATGCCGATTACTATTGAAATAGTAACCGACAAATGTGCTGAAAATAAAAGTCTTGCCCATTACTTTTGAAATAGTAACCGACGAATATGTGCTGAAAATAAATCTTGCCGATTACTTTTGAAATAGTAACCGACGAATGTGCTGAAAATAAATCATGCCGATTACTTTTGAAATAGTAAGCGACGAATATGTGCTGAAAATAAATCTTGCCGATTACTTTTGAAATAGTAACCGACGAATGTGTTGAAAATAAATCATGCCGATTACTTTTGAAATAGTAAGCGACGAATATGTTGAAAATAAAAATCTTACCGATTACTTTTGAAATAGTAACCAACGAATATGCTGAATATAAAGTCTTGCCGATTACTTTTGAAATAGTAACCGACGAATATGTTGAAAATAAAAATCTTGTCGATTATTTTTAAAATAGTAACCGACAAATATGCTGAAAATAAAAATCTTGCCGATTACTTTTGAAAAAGTAACCGACAAATATGCTGAAAATAAAAATCTTGCCGATTACTTTTGAAATAGTCACCGACCAATATGCTGAAAATAAAAATCTTGCCGATTACTTTTGAAATAGTAACCGACGAATGTGCAGAAAATAGATCATGCCGATTACTTTTGAAATAGTAACCGACGAATGTGTTGAAAATAAATCATGTCGATTACCTTTGAAATAGTAACCGACGAATCTGCTGAAAATAAATCATGCCGATTACTTTTGAAATAGTCACCGGCGAATATGCTGAAAATAAAAATCTTGCCAATTACTTTTGAAATAGTAACCGACGAATGTGCTGAAAATAAATCATGCCGATTACTTTGGAAATAGTAAGTGACGAATATGTTGAAAATAAAAATCTTACCGATTACTTTTGAAATAGTAAGCGACGAATATGTTGAAAAAAAAAATCTTACCGATTACTTTTGAAATAGTAACCAACGAATATGCTGAATATAAAGTCTTGCCGATTACTTTTGAAATAGTAACCGACGAATATGTTGAAAATAAAAATCTTGGCGATTACTTTTAAAATAGTAACCGACAAATATGCTGAAAATAAAAATCTTTCCGATTACTTTTGAAATAGTCACCGACCAATATGCTGAAAATAAAAATCTTGCCGATTACTTTTGAAATAGTAACCGACGAATGTGCTGAAAATAAATAATGCCGATTACTATTGAAATAGTAACCGACAAATGTGCTGAAAATAAAAGTCTTGCCCATTACTTTTGAAATAGTAACCGACGAATATGTGCTGAAAATAAATCTTGCCGATTACTTTTGAAATAGTAACCGACGAATGTGCTGAAAATAAATCATGCCGATTACTTTTGAAATAGTAAGCGACGAATATGTGCTGAAAATAAATCTTGCCGATTACTTTTGAAATAGTAACCGACGAATGTGTTGAAAATAAATCATGCCGATTACTTTTGAAATAGTAAGCGACGAATATGTTGAAAATAAAAATCTTACCGATTACTTTTGAAATAGTAACCAACGAATATGCTGAATATAAAGTCTTGCCGATTACTTTTGAAATAGTAACCGACGAATATGTTGAAAATAAAAATCTTGTCGATTATTTTTAAAATAGTAACCGACAAATATGCTGAAAATAAAAATCTTGCCGATTACTTTTGAAAAAGTAACCGACAAATATGCTGAAAATAAAAATCTTGCCGATTACTTTTGAAATAGTCACCGACCAATATGCTGAAAATAAAAATCTTGCCGATTACTTTTGAAATAGTAACCGACGAATGTGCAGAAAATAGATCATGCCGATTACTTTTGAAATAGTAACCGACGAATGTGTTGAAAATAAATCATGTCGATTACCTTTGAAATAGTAACCGACGAATCTGCTGAAAATAAATCATGCCGATTACTTTTGAAATAGTCACCGGCGAATATGCTGAAAATAAAAATCTTGCCAATTACTTTTGAAATAGTAACCGACGAATGTGCTGAAAATAAATCATGCCGATTACTTTGGAAATAGTAAGTGACGAATATGTTGAAAATAAAAATCTTACCGATTACTTTTGAAATAGTAAGCGACGAATATGTTGAAAATAAAAATCTTACCGATTACTTTTGAAATAGTAACCAACGAATATGCTGAATATAAAGTCTTGCCGATTACTTTTGAAATAGTAACCGACGAATATGTTGAAAATAAAAATCTTGGCGATTACTTTTAAAATAGTAACCGACAAATATGCTGAAAATAAAAATCTTTCCGATTACTTTTGAAAAAGTAACCGATAAATATGCTGAAAATAAAAATCTTGCCGATTACTTTTGAAATAGTCACCGACCAATATGCTGAAAATAAAAATCTTGCCGATTACTTTTGAAATAGTAACCGACGAATGTGCTGAAAATAAATAATGCCGATTACTATTGAAATAGTAACCGACAAATGTGCTGAAAATAAAAGTCTTGCCCATTACTTTTGAAATAGTAACCGACGAATATGTGCTGAAAATAAATCTTGCCGATTACTTTTGAAATAGTAACCGACGAATGTGCTGAAAATAAATCATGCCGATTACTTTTGAAATAGTAAGCGACGAATATGTGCTGAAAATAAATCTTGCCGATTACTTTTGAAATAGTAACCGACGAATGTGTTGAAAATAAATCATGCCGATTACTTTTGAAATAGTAAGCGACGAATATGTTGAAAATAAAAATCTTACCGATTACTTTTGAAATAGTAACCAACGAATATGCTGAATATAAAGTCTTGCCGATTACTTTTGAAATAGTAACCGACGAATATGTTGAAAATAAAAATCTTGTCGATTATTTTTAAAATAGTAACCGACAAATATGCTGAAAATAAAAATCTTGCCGATTACTTTTGAAAAAGTAACCGACAAATATGCTGAAAATAAAAATCTTGCCGATTACTTTTGAAATAGTCACCGACCAATATGCTGAAAATAAAAATCTTGCCGATTACTTTTGAAATAGTAACCGACGAATGTGCAGAAAATAGATCATGCCGATTACTTTTGAAATAGTAACCGACGAATGTGTTGAAAATAAATCATGTCGATTACCTTTGAAATAGTAACCGACGAATCTGCTGAAAATAAATCATGCCGATTACTTTTGAAATAGTAAGCGACGAATATGTGCTGAAAATAAATCTTGCCGATTACTTTTGAAATAGTAACTGACGAATGTGCTGAAAATAAATCATGCCGATTACTTTTGAAATAGTAAGCGACGAATATGTTGAAAATAAAAATCTTACCGATTACTTTTGAAATAGTAACCAACGAATATGCTGAATATAAAGTCTTGCCGATTACTTTTGAAATAGTAACCGACGAATATGTTGAAAATAAAAATCTTGTCGATTATTTTTAAAATAGTAATCGACAAATATGCTGAAAATAAAAATCTTGCCGATTACTTTTGAAAAAGTAACCGACAAATATGCTGAAAATAAAAATCTTGCCGATTACTTTTGAAATAGTCACCGACCAATATGCTGAAAATAAAAATCTTGCCGATTACTTTTGAAATAGTAACCGACGAATGTGCAGAAAATAGATCATGCCGATTACTTTTGAAATAGTAACCGACGAATGTGTTGAAAATAAATCACGTCGATTACCTTTGAAATAGTAACCGACGAATCTGCTGAAAATAAATCATGCTGATTACTTTTGAAATAGTCACCGGCGAATATGCTGAAAATAAAAATCTTGCCAATTACTTTTGAAATAGTAACCGACGAATGTGCTGAAAATAAATCATGCCGATTACTTTGGAAATAGTAAGTGACGAATATGTTGAAAATAAAAATCTTACCGATTACTTTTGAAATAGTAACCAACGGATGTGCTGAAAATAAAGTCTTGCCGATAACTTTTGAAATAGTAACCGACGAATATGTGCTGAAAATAAATCTTGCCGATTACTTTTGAAATAGTAACCGATGAATGTGCTGAAAATAAATCATGCCGATTACTTTGGAAATAGTAAGTGACGAATATGTTGAAAATAAAAATCTTACCGATTACTTTTGAAATAGTAACCAACGGATGTGCTGAAAATAAAGTCTTGCCGATAACTTTTGAAATAGTAACCGACGAATATGTGCTGAAAATAAATCTTGCCGATTACTTTTGAAATAGTAACTGACGAATGTGCTGAAAATAAATCATGCCGATTACTTTTGAAATAGTAAGCGACGAATATGTTGAAAATAAAAATCTTACCGATTACTTTTGAAATAGTAACCAACGAATATGCTGAATATAAAGTCTTGCCGATTACTTTTGAAATAGTAACCGACGAATATGTTGAAAATAAAAATCTTGTCGATTACTTTTAAAATAGTAACCGACAAATATGCTGAAAATAAAAATCTTATCGATTACTTTTGAAAAAGTAACCGACAAATATGCTGAAAATAAAAATCTTGCCGATTACTTTTGAAATAGTCACCGACCAATATGCTGAAAATAAAAATCTTGCCGATTACTTTTGAAATAGTAACCGACGAATGTGCTAAAAATAAATAATGCCGATTACTATTGAAATAGTAACCGACAAATGTGCTGAAAATAAAAGTCTTGCCCATTACTTTTGAAATAGTAACCGACGAATATGTGCTGAAAATAAATCTTGCCGATTACTTTTGAAATAGTAACCGACGAATGTGTTGAAAATAAATCATGCCGATTACTTTTGAAATAGTAAGCGACGAATATGTTGAAAATAAAAATCTTACCGATTACTTTTGAAATAGTAACCAACGAATATGCTGAATATAAAGTCTTGCCGATTACTTTTGAAATAGTAACCGACGAATATGTTGAAAATAAAAATCTTATCGATTACTTTTAAAATAGTAACCGACAAATATGCTGAAAATAAAAATCTTGCCGATTACTTTTGAAAAAGTAACCGACAAATATGCTGAAAATAAAAATCTTGCCGATTACTTTTGAAATAGTCACCGACCAATATGCTGAAAATAAAAATCTTGCCGATTACTTTTGAAATAGTAATCGACGAATGTGCAGAAAATAGATCATGCCGATTACTTTTGAAATAGTAACCGACGAATGTGTTGAAAATAAATCATGTCGATTACCTTTGAAATAGTAACCGACGAATCTGCTGAAAATAAATCATGCCGATTACTTTTGAAATAGTCACCGGCGAATATGCTGAAAATAAAAATCTTGCCAATTACTTTTGAAATAGTAACCGACGAATGTGCTGAAAATAAATCATGCCGATTACTTTGGAAATAGTAAGTGACGAATATGTTGAAAATAAAAATCTTACCGATTACTTTTGAAATAGTAACCAACGGATGTGCTGAAAATAAAGTCTTGCCGATAACTTTTGAAATAGTAACCGACGAATATGTGCTGAAAATAAATCTTGCCGATTACTTTTGAAATAGTAACTGACGAATGTGCTGAAAATAAATCATGCCGATTACTTTTGAAATAGTAAGCGACGAATATGTTGAAAATAAAAATCTTACCGATTACTTTTGAAATAGTAACCAACGAATATGCTGAATATAAAGTCTTGCCGATTACTTTTGAAATAGTAACCGACGAATATGTTGAAAATAAAAATCTTGTCGATTACTTTTAAAATAGTAACCGACAAATATGCTGAAAATAAAAATCTTGCCGATTACTTTTGAAAAAGTAACCGACAAATATGCTGAAAATAAAAATCTTGCCGATTACTTTTGAAATAGTCACCGACCAATATGCTGAAAATAAAAATCTTGCCGATTACTTTTGAAATAGTAACCGACGAATGTGCTGAAAATAAATAATGCCGATTACTATTGAAATAGTAACCGACAAATGTGCTGAAAATAAAAGTCTTGCCCATTACTTTTGAAATAGTAACCGACGAATATGTGCTGAAAATAAATCTTGCCGATTACATTTGAAATAGTAACCGACGAATGTGCTGAAAATAAATCATGCCGATTACTTTTGAAATAGTAAGCGACGAATATGTGCTGAAAATAAATCTTGCCGATTACTTTTGAAATAGTAACCGACGAATGTGTTGAAAATAAATCATGCCGATTACTTTTGAAATAGTAAGTGACGAATATGTTGAAAATAAAAATCTTACCGATTACTTTTGAAATAGTAACCAACGGATGTGCTGAAAATAAAGTCTTGCCGATAACTTTTGAAATAGTAACCGACGAATATGTGCTGAAAATAAATCTTGCCGATTACTTTTGAAATAGTAACTGACGAATGTGCTGAAAATAAATCATGCCGATTACTTTTGAAATAGTAAGCGACGAATATGTTGAAAATAAAAATCTTACCGATTACTTTTGAAATAGTAACCAACGAATATGCTGAATATAAAGTCTTGCCGATTACTTTTGAAATAGTAACCGACGAATATGTTGAAAATAAAAATCTTGTCGATTACTTTTAAAATAGTAACCGACAAATATGCTGAAAATAAAAATCTTGCCGATTACTTTTGAAAAAGTAACCGACAAATATGCTGAAAATAAAAATCTTGCCGATTACTTTTGAAATAGTCACCGACCAATATGCTGAAAATAAAAATCTTGCCGATTACTTTTGAAATAGTAACCGACGAATGTGCTGAAAATAAATAATGCCGATTACTATTGAAATAGTAACCGACAAATGTGCTGAAAATAAAAGTCTTGCCCATTACTTTTGAAATAGTAACCGACGAATATGTGCTGAAAATAAATCTTGCCGATTACTTTTGAAATAGTAACCGACGAATGTGCTGAAAATAAATCATGCCGATTACTTTTGAAATAGTAAGCGACGAATATGTGCTGAAAATAAATCTTGCCGATTACTTTTGAAATAGTAACCGATGAATGTGTTGAAAATAAATCATGCCGATTACTTTGGAAATAGTAAGTGACGAATATGTTGAAAATAAAAATCTTACCGATTACTTTTGAAATAGTAACCAACGGATGTGCTGAAAATAAAGTCTTGCCGATAACTTTTGAAATAGTAACCGACGAATATGTGCTGAAAATAAATCTTGCCGATTACTTTTGAAATAGTAACCGACGAATGTGCTGAAAATAAATCATGCCGATTACTTTGGAAATAGTAAGTGACGAATATGTTGAAAATAAAAATCTTACCGATTACTTTTGAAATAGTAACCAACGGATGTGCTGAAAATAAAGTCTTGCCGATAACTTTTGAAATAGTAACCGACGAATATGTGCTGAAAATAAATCTTGCCGATTACTTTTGAAATAGTAACTGACGAATGTGCTGAAAATAAATCATGCCGATTACTTTTGAAATAGTAAGCGACGAATATGTTGAAAATAAAAATCTTACCGATTACTTTTGAAATAGTAACCAACGAATATGCTGAATATAAAGTCTTGCCGATTACTTTTGAAATAGTAACCGACGAATATGTTGAAAATAAAAATCTTGTCGATTACTTTTAAAATAGTAACCGACAAATATGCTGAAAATAAAAATCTTATCGATTACTTTTGAAAAAGTAACCGACAAATATGCTGAAAATAAAAATCTTGCCGATTACTTTTGAAATAGTCACCGACCAATATGCTGAAAATAAAAATCTTGCCGATTACTTTTGAAATAGTAACCGACGAATGTGCTAAAAATAAATAATGCCGATTACTATTGAAATAGTAACCGACAAATGTGCTGAAAATAAAAGTCTTGCCCATTACTTTTGAAATAGTAACCGACGAATATGTGCTGAAAATAAATCTTGCCGATTACTTTTGAAATAGTAACCGACGAATGTGTTGAAAATAAATCATGCCGATTACTTTTGAAATAGTAAGCGACGAATATGTTGAAAATAAAAATCTTACCGATTACTTTTGAAATAGTAACCAACGAATATGCTGAATATAAAGTCTTGCCGATTACTTTTGAAATAGTAACCGACGAATATGTTGAAAATAAAAATCTTATCGATTACTTTTAAAATAGTAACCGACAAATATGCTGAAAATAAAAATCTTGCCGATTACTTTTGAAAAAGTAACCGACAAATATGCTGAAAATAAAAATCTTGCCGATTACTTTTGAAATAGTCACCGACCAATATGCTGAAAATAAAAATCTTGCCGATTACTTTTGAAATAGTAATCGACGAATGTGCAGAAAATAGATCATGCCGATTACTTTTGAAATAGTAACCGACGAATGTGTTGAAAATAAATCATGTCGATTACCTTTGAAATAGTAACCGACGAATCTGCTGAAAATAAATCATGCCGATTACTTTTGAAATAGTCACCGGCGAATATGCTGAAAATAAAAATCTTGCCAATTACTTTTGAAATAGTAACCGACGAATGTGCTGAAAATAAATCATGCCGATTACTTTGGAAATAGTAAGTGACGAATATGTTGAAAATAAAAATCTTACCGATTACTTTTGAAATAGTAACCAACGGATGTGCTGAAAATAAAGTCTTGCCGATAACTTTTGAAATAGTAACCGACGAATATGTGCTGAAAATAAATCTTGCCGATTACTTTTGAAATAGTAACTGACGAATGTGCTGAAAATAAATCATGCCGATTACTTTTGAAATAGTAAGCGACGAATATGTTGAAAATAAAAATCTTACCGATTACTTTTGAAATAGTAACCAACGAATATGCTGAATATAAAGTCTTGCCGATTACTTTTGAAATAGTAACCGACGAATATGTTGAAAATAAAAATCTTGTCGATTACTTTTAAAATAGTAACCGACAAATATGCTGAAAATAAAAATCTTGCCGATTACTTTTGAAAAAGTAACCGACAAATATGCTGAAAATAGAAATCTTGCCGATTACTTTTGAAATAGTCACCGACCAATATGCTGAAAATAAAAATCTTGCCGATTACTTTTGAAATAGTAACCGACGAATGTGCTGAAAATAAATAATGCCGATTACTATTGAAATAGTAACCGACAAATGTGCTGAAAATAAAAGTCTTGCCCATTACTTTTGAAATAGTAACCGACGAATATGTGCTGAAAATAAATCTTGCCGATTACATTTGAAATAGTAACCGACGAATGTGCTGAAAATAAATCATGCCGATTACTTTTGAAATAGTAAGCGACGAATATGTGCTGAAAATAAATCTTGCCGATTACTTTTGAAATAGTAACCGACGAATGTGTTGAAAATAAATCATGCCGATTACTTTTGAAATAGTAAGTGACGAATATGTTGAAAATAAAAATCTTACCGATTACTTTTGAAATAGTAACCAACGGATGTGCTGAAAATAAAGTCTTGCCGATAACTTTTGAAATAGTAACCGACGAATATGTGCTGAAAATAAATCTTGCCGATTACTTTTGAAATAGTAACTGACGAATGTGCTGAAAATAAATCATGCCGATTACTTTTGAAATAGTAAGCGACGAATATGTTGAAAATAAAAATCTTACCGATTACTTTTGAAATAGTAACCAACGAATATGCTGAATATAAAGTCTTGCCGATTACTTTTGAAATAGTAACCGACGAATATGTTGAAAATAAAAATCTTGTCGATTACTTTTAAAATAGTAACCGACAAATATGCTGAAAATAAAAATCTTGCCGATTACTTTTGAAAAAGTAACCGACAAATATGCTGAAAATAAAAATCTTGCCGATTACTTTTGAAATAGTCACCGACCAATATGCTGAAAATAAAAATCTTGCCGATTACTTTTGAAATAGTAACCGACGAATGTGCTGAAAATAAATAATGCCGATTACTATTGAAATAGTAACCGACAAATGTGCTGAAAATAAAAGTCTTGCCCATTACTTTTGAAATAGTAACCGACGAATATGTGCTGAAAATAAATCTTGCCGATTACTTTTGAAATAGTAACCGACGAATGTGCTGAAAATAAATCATGCCGATTACTTTTGAAATAGTAAGCGACGAATATGTGCTGAAAATAAATCTTGCCGATTACTTTTGAAATAGTAACCGATGAATGTGTTGAAAATAAATCATGCCGATTACTTTTGAAATAGTAAGCGACGAATATGTTGAAAATAAAAATCTTACCGATTACTTTTGAAATAGTAACCAACGAATATGCTGAATATAAAGTCTTGCCGATTACTTTTGAAATAGTAACCGACGAATATGTTGAAAATAAAAATCTTGTCGATTACTTTTAAAATAGTAACCGACAAATATGCTGAAAATAAAAATCTTGCCGATTACTTTTGAAAAAGTAACCGACAAATATGCTGAAAATAAAAATCTTGCCGATTACTTTTGAAATAGTCACCGACCAATATGCTGAAAATAAAAATCTTGCCGATTACTTTTGAAATAGTAATCGACGAATGTGCAGAAAATAGATCATGCCGATTACTTTTGAAATAGTAACCGACGAATGTGTTGAAAATAAATCATGTCGATTACCTTTGAAATAGTAACCGACGAATCTGCTGAAAATAAATCATGCCGATTACTTTTGAAATAGTCACCGGCGAATATGCTGAAAATAAAAATCTTGCCAATTACTTTTGAAATAGTAACCGACGAATGTGCTGAAAATAAATCATGCCGATTACTTTGGAAATAGTAAGTGACGAATATGTTGAAAATAAAAATCTTACCGATTACTTTTGAAATAGTAACCAACGGATGTGCTGAAAATAAAGTCTTGCCGATAACTTTTGAAATAGTAACCGACGAATATGTGCTGAAAATAAATCTTGCCGATTACTTTTGAAATAGTAACTGACGAATGTGCTGAAAATAAATCATGCCGATTACTTTTGAAATAGTAAGCGACGAATATGTTGAAAATAAAAATCTTACCGATTACTTTTGAAATAGTAACCAACGGATGTGCTGAAAATAAAGTCTTGCCGATAACTTTTGAAATAGTAACCGACGAATATGTGCTGAAAATAAATCTTGCCGATTACTTTTGAAATAGTAACTGACGAATGTGCTGAAAATAAATCATGCCGATTACTTTTGAAATAGTAAGCGACGAATATGTTGAAAATAAAAATCTTACCGATTACTTTTGAAATAGTAACCAACGAATATGCTGAATATAAAGTCTTGCCGATTACTTTTGAAATAGTAACCGACGAATATGTTGAAAATAAAAATCTTGTCGATTACTTTTAAAATAGTAACCGACAAATATGCTGAAAATAAAAATCTTGCCGATTACTTTTGAAAAAGTAACCGACAAATATGCTGAAAATAAAAATCTTGCCGATTACTTTTGAAATAGTCACCGACCAATATGCTGAAAATAAAAATCTTGCCGATTACTTTTGAAATAGTAACCGACGAATGTGCTGAAAATAAATAATGCCGATTACTATTGAAATAGTAACCGACAAATGTGCTGAAAATAAAAGTCTTGCCCATTACTTTTGAAATAGTAACCGACGAATATGTGCTGAAAATAAATCTTGCCGATTACTTTTGAAATAGTAACCGACGAATGTGCTGAAAATAAATCATGCCGATTACTTTTGAAATAGTAAGCGACGAATATGTGCTGAAAATAAATCTTGCCGATTACTTTTGAAATAGTAACCGACGAATGTGTTGAAAATAAATCATGCCGATTACTTTTGAAATAGTAAGCGACGAATATGTTGAAAATAAAAATCTTACCGATTACTTTTGAAATAGTAACCAACGAATATGCTGAATATAAAGTCTTGCCGATTACTTTTGAAATAGTAACCGACGAATATGTTGAAAATAAAAATCTTGTCGATTATTTTTAAAATAGTAACCGACAAATATGCTGAAAATAAAAATCTTGCCGATTACTTTTGAAAAAGTAACCGACAAATATGCTGAAAATAAAAATCTTGCCGATTACTTTTGAAATAGTCACCGACCAATATGCTGAAAATAAAAATCTTGCCGATTACTTTTGAAATAGTAACCGACGAATGTGCAGAAAATCGATCATGCCGATTACTTTTGAAATAGTAACCGACGAATGTGTTGAAAATAAATCACGTCGATTACCTTTGAAATAGTAACCGACGAATCTGCTGAAAATAAATCATGCTGATTACTTTTGAAATAGTCACCGGCGAATATGCTGAAAATAAAAATCTTGCCAATTACTTTTGAAATAGTAACCGACGAATGTGCTGAAAATAAATCATGCCGATTACTTTGGAAATAGTAAGTGACGAATATGTTGAAAATAAAAATCTTACCGATTACTTTTGAAATAGTAACCAACGGATGTGCTGAAAATAAAGTCTTGCCGATAACTTTTGAAATAGTAACCGACAAATATGTGCTGAAAATAAATCTTGCCGATTACTTTTGAAATAGTAACTGACGAATGTGCTGAAAATAAATCATGCCGATTACTTTTGAAATAGTAAGCGACGAATATGTTGAAAATAAAAATCTTACCGATTACTTTTGAAATAGTAACCAACGAATATGCTGAATATAAAGTCTTGCCGATTACTTTTGAAATAGTAACCGACGAATATGTTGAAAATAAAAATCTTGTCGATTACTTTTAAAATAGTAACCGACAAATATGCTGAAAATAAAAATCTTGCCGATTACTTTTGAAAAAGTAACCGACAAATATGCTGAAAATAAAAATCTTGCCGATTACTTTTGAAATAGTCACCGACCAATATGCTGAAAATAAAAATCTTGCCGATTACTTTTGAAATAGTAACCGACGAATGTGCTAAAAATAAATAATGCCGATTACTATTGAAATAGTAACCGACAAATGTGCTGAAAATAAAAGTCTTGCCCATTACTTTTGAAATAGTAACCGACGAATATGTGCTGAAAATAAATCTTGCCGATTACTTTTGAAATAGTAACCGACGAATGTGCTGAAAATAAATCATGCCGATTACTTTTGAAATAGTAAGCGACGAATATGTGCTGAAAATAAATCTTGCCGATTACTTTTGAAATAGTAACCGACGAATGTGTTGAAAATAAATCATGCCGATTACTTTTGAAATAGTAAGCGACGAATATGTTGAAAATAAAAATCTTACCGATTACTTTTGAAATAGTAACCAACGAATATGCTGAATATAAAGTCTTGCCGATTACTTTTGAAATAGTAACCGACGAATATGTTGAAAATAAAAATCTTATCGATTACTTTTAAAATAGTAACCGACAAATATGCTGAAAATAAAAATCTTGCCGATTACTTTTGAAAAAGTAACCGACAAATATGCTGAAAATAAAAATCTTGCCGATTACTTTTGAAATAGTCACCGACCAATATGCTGAAAATAAAAATCTTGCCGATTACTTTTGAAATAGTAATCGACGAATGTGCAGAAAATAGATCATGCCGATTACTTTTGAAATAGTAACCGACGAATGTGTTGAAAATAAATCATGTCGATTACCTTTGAAATAGTAACCGACGAATCTGCTGAAAATAAATCATGCCGATTACTTTTGAAATAGTCACCGGCGAATATGCTGAAAATAAAAATCTTGCCAATTACTTTTGAAATAGTAACCGACGAATGTGCTGAAAATAAATCATGCCGATTACTTTGGAAATAGTAAGTGACGAATATGTTGAAAATAAAAATCTTACCGATTACTTTTGAAATAGTAACCAACGGATGTGCTGAAAATAAAGTCTTGCCGATAACTTTTGAAATAGTAACCGACGAATATGTGCTGAAAATAAATCTTGCCGATTACTTTTGAAATAGTAACTGACGAATGTGCTGAAAATAAATCATGCCGATTACTTTTGAAATAGTAAGCGACGAATATGTTGAAAATAAAAATCTTACCGATTACTTTTGAAATAGTAACCAACGAATATGCTGAATATAAAGTCTTGCCGATTACTTTTGAAATAGTAACCGACGAATATGTTGAAAATAAAAATCTTGTCGATTACTTTTAAAATAGTAACCGACAAATATGCTGAAAATAAAAATCTTGCCGATTACTTTTGAAAAAGTAACCGACAAATATGCTGAAAATAGAAATCTTGCCGATTACTTTTGAAATAGTCACCGACCAATATGCTGAAAATAAAAATCTTGCCGATTACTTTTGAAATAGTAACCGACGAATGTGCTGAAAATAAATAATGCCGATTACTATTGAAATAGTAACCGACAAATGTGCTGAAAATAAAAGTCTTGCCCATTACTTTTGAAATAGTAACCGACGAATATGTGCTGAAAATAAATCTTGCCGATTACATTTGAAATAGTAACCGACGAATGTGCTGAAAATAAATCATGCCGATTACTTTTGAAATAGTAAGCGACGAATATGTGCTGAAAATAAATCTTGCCGATTACTTTTGAAATAGTAACCGACGAATGTGTTGAAAATAAATCATGCCGATTACTTTTGAAATAGTAAGTGACGAATATGTTGAAAATAAAAATCTTACCGATTACTTTTGAAATAGTAACCAACGGATGTGCTGAAAATAAAGTCTTGCCGATAACTTTTGAAATAGTAACCGACGAATATGTGCTGAAAATAAATCTTGCCGATTACTTTTGAAATAGTAACTGACGAATGTGCTGAAAATAAATCATGCCGATTACTTTTGAAATAGTAAGCGACGAATATGTTGAAAATAAAAATCTTACCGATTACTTTTGAAATAGTAACCAACGAATATGCTGAATATAAAGTCTTGCCGATTACTTTTGAAATAGTAACCGACGAATGTGTTGAAAATAGATCATGCCGATTACTTTTGAAATAGTAACCGACGAATGTGTTGAAAATAAATCACGTCGATTACCTTTGAAATAGTAACCGACGAATCTGCTGAAAATAAATCATGCTGATTACTTTTGAAATAGTCACCGGCGAATATGCTGAAAATAAAAATCTTGCCAATTACTTTTGAAATAGTAACCGACGAATGTGCTGAAAATAAATCATGCCGATTACTTTGGAAATAGTAAGTGACGAATATGTTGAAAATAAAAATCTTACCGATTACTTTTGAAATAGTAACCAACGGATGTGCTGAAAATAAAGTCTTGCCGATAACTTTTGAAATAGTAACCGACGAATATGTGCTGAAAATAAATCTTGCCGATTACTTTTGAAATAGTAACTGACGAATGTGCTGAAAATAAATCATGCCGATTACTTTTGAAATAGTAAGCGACGAATATGTTGAAAATAAAAATCTTACCGATTACTTTTGAAATAGTAACCAACGAATATGCTGAATATAAAGTCTTGCCGATTACTTTTGAAATAGTAACCGACGAATATGTTGAAAATAAAAATCTTGTCGATTACTTTTAAAATAGTAACCGACAAATATGCTGAAAATAAAAATCTTGCCGATTACTTTTGAAAAAGTAACCGACAAATATGCTGAAAATAAAAATCTTGCCGATTACTTTTGAAATAGTCACCGACCAATATGCTGAAAATAAAAATCTTGCCGATTACTTTTGAAATAGTAACCGACGAATGTGCTAAAAATAAAGTCTTGCCGATAACTTTTGAAATAGTAACCAACGAATATGTGCTGAAAATAAATCTTGCCGATTACTTTTGAAATAGTAACTGACGAATGTGCTGAAAATAAATCATGCCGATTACTTTTGAAATAGTAACTAACGAATGTGCTGAAAATAAATCTTGCCGATTACTTTTGAAATAGTAACCGACGAATGTGCTGAAAATAAATCATGCCGATTACTTTTGAAATAGTAAGCGATGAATATGTGCTGAAAATAAATCTTGCCGATTACTTTTGAAATAGTAACCGACGAATGTGTTGAAAATAAATCATGCCGATTACTTTTGAAATAGTAAGCGACGAATATGTTGAAAATAAAAATCTTACCGATTACTTTTGAAATAGTAACCAACGAATATGCTGAATATAAAGTCTTGCCGATTACTTTTGAAATAGTAACCGACGAATGTGTTGAAAATAGATCATGCCGATTACTTTTGAAATAGTAACCGACGAATGTGTTGAAAATAAATCACGTCGATTACCTTTGAAATAGTAACCGACGAATCTGCTGAAAATAAATCATGCTGATTACTTTTGAAATAGTCACCGGCGAATATGCTGAAAATAAAAATCTTGCCAATTACTTTTGAAATAGTAACCGACGAATGTGCTGAAAATAAATCATGCCGATTACTTTGGAAATAGTAAGTGACGAATATGTTGAAAATAAAAATCTTACCGATTACTTTTGAAATAGTAACCAACGAATGTGCTGAAAATAAAGTCTTGCCGATAACTTTTGAAATAGTAACCAACGAATATGTGCTGAAAATAAATCTTGCCGATTACTTTTGAAATAGTAACTGACGAATGTGCTGAAAATAAATCTTGCCGATTACTTTTGAAATAGTAACTGACGAATGTGCTGAAAATAAATCATGCCGATTACTTTTGAAATAGTAAGCGACGAATATGTTGAAAATAAAAATCTTACCGATTACTTTTGAAATAGTAACCAACGAATATGCTGAATATAAAGTCTTGCCGATTACTTTTGAAATAGTAACCGACGAATGTGTTGAAAATAGATCATGCCGATTACTTTTGAAATAGTAACCGACGAATGTGTTGAAAATAAATCACGTCGATTACCTTTGAAATAGTAACCGACGAATCTGCTGAAAATAAATCATGCTGATTACTTTTGAAATAGTCACCGGCGAATATGCTGAAAATAAAAATCTTGCCAATTACTTTTGAAATAGTAACCGACGAATGTGCTGAAAATAAATCATGCCGATTACTTTGGAAATAGTAAGTGACGAATATGTTGAAAATAAAAATCTTACCGATTACTTTTGAAATAGTAACCAACGGATGTGCTGAAAATAAAGTCTTGCCGATAACTTTTGAAATAGTAACCGACGAATATGTGCTGAAAATAAATCTTGCCGATTACTTTTGAAATAGTAACTGACGAATGTGCTGAAAATAAATCATGCCGATTACTTTTGAAATAGTAAGCGACGAATATGTTGAAAATAAAAATCTTACCGATTACTTTTGAAATAGTAACCAACGAATATGCTGAATATAAAGTCTTGCCGATTACTTTTGAAATAGTAACCGACGAATATGTTGAAAATAAAAATCTTGTCGATTACTTTTAAAATAGTAACCGACAAATATGCTGAAAATAAAAATCTTGCCGATTACTTTTGAAAAAGTAACCGACAAATATGCTGAAAATAAAAATCTTGCCGATTACTTTTGAAATAGTCACCGACCAATATGCTGAAAATAAAAATCTTGCCGATTACTTTTGAAATAGTAACCGACGAATGTGCTAAAAATAAAGTCTTGCCGATAACTTTTGAAATAGTAACCAACGAATATGTGCTGAAAATAAATCTTGCCGATTACTTTTGAAATAGTAACTGACGAATGTGCTGAAAATAAATCATGCCGATTACTTTTGAAATAGTAACTAACGAATGTGCTGAAAATAAATCTTGCCGATTACTTTTGAAATAGTAACCGACGAATGTGCTGAAAATAAATCATGCCGATTACTTTTGAAATAGTAAGCGATGAATATGTGCTGAAAATAAATCTTGCCGATTACTTTTGAAATAGTAACCGACGAATGTGTTGAAAATAAATCATGCCGATTACTTTTGAAATAGTAAGCGACGAATATGTTGAAAATAAAAATCTTACCGATTACTTTTGAAATAGTAACCAACGAATATGCTGAATATAAAGTCTTGCCGATTACTTTTGAAATAGTAACCGACGAATGTGTTGAAAATAGATCATGCCGATTACTTTTGAAATAGTAACCGACGAATGTGTTGAAAATAAATCACGTCGATTACCTTTGAAATAGTAACCGACGAATCTGCTGAAAATAAATCATGCTGATTACTTTTGAAATAGTCACCGGCGAATATGCTGAAAATAAAAATCTTGCCAATTACTTTTGAAATAGTAACCGACGAATGTGCTGAAAATAAATCATGCCGATTACTTTGGAAATAGTAAGTGACGAATATGTTGAAAATAAAAATCTTACCGATTACTTTTGAAATAGTAACCAACGAATGTGCTGAAAATAAAGTCTTGCCGATAACTTTTGAAATAGTAACCAACGAATATGTGCTGAAAATAAATCTTGCCGATTACTTTTGAAATAGTAACTGACGAATGTGCTGAAAATAAATCTTGCCGATTACTTTTGAAATAGTAACTGACGAATGTGCTGAAAATAAATCATGCCGATTACTTTTGAAATAGTAAGCGACGAATATGTTGAAAATAAAAATCTTACCGATTACTTTTGAAATAGTAACCAACGAATATGCTGAATATAAAGTCTTGCCGATTACTTTTGAAATAGTAACCGACCAATATGTTGAAAATAAAAATCTTATCGATTACTTTTAAAATAGTAACCGACAAATATGCTGAAAATAAAAATCTTGCCGATTACTTTTGAAAAAGTAACCGACAAATATGCTGAAAATAAAAATCTTGCCGATTACTTTTGAAATAGTCACCGACCAATATGCTGAAAATAAAAATCTTGCCGATTACTTTTGAAATAGTAATCGACGAATGTGCAGAAAATAGATCATGCCGATTACTTTTGAAATAGTAACCGACGAATGTGTTGAAAATAAATCATGTCGATTACCTTTGAAATAGTAACCGACGAATCTGCTGAAAATAAATCATGCCGATTACTTTTGAAATAGTCACCGGCGAATATGCTGAAAATAAAAATCTTGCCAATTACTTTTGAAATAGTAACCGACGAATGTGCTGAAAATAAATCATGCCGATTACTTTGGAAATAGTAAGTGACGAATATGTTGAAAATAAAAATCTTACCGATTACTTTTGAAATAGTAACCAACGGATGTGCTGAAAATAAAGTCTTGCCGATAACTTTTGAAATAGTAACCGACGAATATGTGCTGAAAATAAATCTTGCCGATTACTTTTGAAATAGTAACTGACGAATGTGCTGAAAATAAATCATGCCGATTACTTTTGAAATAGTAAGCGACGAATATGTTGAAAATAAAAATCTTACCGATTACTTTTGAAATAGTAACCAACGAATATGCTGAATATAAAGTCTTGCCGATTACTTTTGAAATAGTAACCGACGAATATGTTGAAAATAAAAATCTTGTCGATTACTTTTAAAATAGTAACCGACAAATATGCTGAAAATAAAAATCTTGCCGATTACTTTTGAAAAAGTAACCGACAAATATGCTGAAAATAAAAATCTTGCCGATTACTTTTGAAATAGTCACCGACCAATATGCTGAAAATAAAAATCTTGCCGATTACTTTTGAAATAGTAACCGACGAATGTGCTGAAAATAAATAATGCCGATTACTATTGAAATAGTAACCGACAAATGTGCTGAAAATAAAAGTCTTGCCCATTACTTTTGAAATAGTAACCGACGAATATGTGCTGAAAATAAATCTTGCCGATTACATTTGAAATAGTAACCGACGAATGTGCTGAAAATAAATCATGCCGATTACTTTTGAAATAGTAAGCGACGAATATGTGCTGAAAATAAATCTTGCCGATTACTTTTGAAATAGTAACCGACGAATGTGTTGAAAATAAATCATGCCGATTACTTTTGAAATAGTAAGTGACGAATATGTTGAAAATAAAAATCTTACCGATTACTTTTGAAATAGTAACCAACGGATGTGCTGAAAATAAAGTCTTGCCGATAACTTTTGAAATAGTAACCGACGAATATGTGCTGAAAATAAATCTTGCCGATTACTTTTGAAATAGTAACTGACGAATGTGCTGAAAATAAATCATGCCGATTACTTTTGAAATAGTAAGCGACGAATATGTTGAAAATAAAAATCTTACCGATTACTTTTGAAATAGTAACCAACGAATATGCTGAATATAAAGTCTTGCCGATTACTTTTGAAATAGTAACCGACGAATGTGTTGAAAATAGATCATGCCGATTACTTTTGAAATAGTAACCGACGAATGTGTTGAAAATAAATCACGTCGATTACCTTTGAAATAGTAACCGACGAATCTGCTGAAAATAAATCATGCTGATTACTTTTGAAATAGTCACCGGCGAATATGCTGAAAATAAAAATCTTGCCAATTACTTTTGAAATAGTAACCGACGAATGTGCTGAAAATAAATCATGCCGATTACTTTGGAAATAGTAAGTGACGAATATGTTGAAAATAAAAATCTTACCGATTACTTTTGAAATAGTAACCAACGGATGTGCTGAAAATAAAGTCTTGCCGATAACTTTTGAAATAGTAACCGACGAATATGTGCTAAAAATAAATCTTGCCGATTACTTTTGAAATAGTAACTGACGAATGTGCTGAAAATAAATCATGCCGATTACTTTTGAAATAGTAAGCGACGAATATGTTGAAAATAAAAATCTTACCGATTACTTTTGAAATAGTAACCAACGAATATGCTGAATATAAAGTCTTGCCGATTACTTTTGAAATAGTAACCGACGAATATGTTGAAAATAAAAATCTTGTCGATTACTTTTAAAATAGTAACCGACAAATATGCTGAAAATAAAAATCTTGCCGATTACTTTTGAAAAAGTAACCGACAAATATGCTGAAAATAAAAATCTTGCCGATTACTTTTGAAATAGTCACCGACCAATATGCTGAAAATAAAAATCTTGCCGATTACTTTTGAAATAGTAACCGACGAATGTGCTAAAAATAAAGTCTTGCCGATAACTTTTGAAATAGTAACCAACGAATATGTGCTGAAAATAAATCTTGCCGATTACTTTTGAAATAGTAACTGACGAATGTGCTGAAAATAAATCATGCCGATTACTTTTGAAATAGTAACTAACGAATGTGCTGAAAATAAATCTTGCCGATTACTTTTGAAATAGTAACCGACGAATGTGCTGAAAATAAATCATGCCGATTACTTTTGAAATAGTAAGCGATGAATATGTGCTGAAAATAAATCTTGCCGATTACTTTTGAAATAGTAACCGACGAATGTGTTGAAAATAAATCATGCCGATTACTTTTGAAATAGTAAGCGACGAATATGTTGAAAATAAAAATCTTACCGATTACTTTTGAAATAGTAACCAACGAATATGCTGAATATAAAGTCTTGCCGATTACTTTTGAAATAGTAACCGACGAATGTGTTGAAAATAGATCATGCCGATTACTTTTGAAATAGTAACCGACGAATGTGTTGAAAATAAATCACGTCGATTACCTTTGAAATAGTAACCGACGAATCTGCTGAAAATAAATCATGCTGATTACTTTTGAAATAGTCACCGGCGAATATGCTGAAAATAAAAATCTTGCCAATTACTTTTGAAATAGTAACCGACGAATGTGCTGAAAATAAATCATGCCGATTACTTTGGAAATAGTAAGTGACGAATATGTTGAAAATAAAAATCTTACCGATTACTTTTGAAATAGTAACCAACGAATGTGCTGAAAATAAAGTCTTGCCGATAACTTTTGAAATAGTAACCAACGAATATGTGCTGAAAATAAATCTTGCCGATTACTTTTGAAATAGTAACTGACGAATGTGCTGAAAATAAATCTTGCCGATTACTTTTGAAATAGTAACTGACGAATGTGCTGAAAATAAATCATGCCGATTACTTTTGAAATAGTAAGCGACGAATATGTTGAAAATAAAAATCTTACCGATTACTTTTGAAATAGTAACCAACGAATATGCTGAATATAAAGTCTTGCCGATTACTTTTGAAATAGTAACCGACCAATATGTTGAAAATAAAAATCTTATCGATTACTTTTAAAATAGTAACCGACAAATATGCTGAAAATAAAAATCTTGCCGATTACTTTTGAAAAAGTAACCGACAAATATGCTGAAAATAAAAATCTTGCCGATTACTTTTGAAATAGTCACCGACCAATATGCTGAAAATAAAAATCTTGCCGATTACTTTTGAAATAGTAATCGACGAATGTGCAGAAAATAGATCATGCCGATTACTTTTGAAATAGTAACCGACGAATGTGTTGAAAATAAATCATGTCGATTACCTTTGAAATAGTAACCGACGAATCTGCTGAAAATAAATCATGCCGATTACTTTTGAAATAGTCACCGGCGAATATGCTGAAAATAAAAATCTTGCCAATTACTTTTGAAATAGTAACCGACGAATGTGCTGAAAATAAATCATGCCGATTACTTTGGAAATAGTAAGTGACGAATATGTTGAAAATAAAAATCTTACCGATTACTTTTGAAATAGTAACCAACGGATGTGCTGAAAATAAAGTCTTGCCGATAACTTTTGAAATAGTAACCGACGAATATGTGCTGAAAATAAATCTTGCCGATTACTTTTGAAATAGTAACTGACGAATGTGCTGAAAATAAATCATGCCGATTACTTTTGAAATAGTAAGCGACGAATATGTTGAAAATAAAAATCTTACCGATTACTTTTGAAATAGTAACCAACGAATATGCTGAATATAAAGTCTTGCCGATTACTTTTGAAATAGTAACCGACGAATATGTTGAAAATAAAAATCTTGTCGATTACTTTTAAAATAGTAACTGACAAATATGCTGAAAATAAAAATCTTGCCGATTACTTTTGAAAAAGTAACCGACAAATATGCTGAAAATAAAAATCTTGCCGATTACTTTTGAAATAGTCACCGACCAATATGCTGAAAATAAAAATCTTGCCGATTACTTTTGAAATAGTAACCGACGAATGTGCTGAAAATAAATAATGCCGATTACTATTGAAATAGTAACCGACAAATGTGCTGAAAATAAAAGTCTTGCCCATTACTTTTGAAATAGTAACCGACGAATATGTGCTGAAAATAAATCTTGCCGATTACATTTGAAATAGTAACCGACGAATGTGCTGAAAATAAATCATGCCGATTACTTTTGAAATAGTAAGCGACGAATATGTGCTGAAAATAAATCTTGCCGATTACTTTTGAAATAGTAACCGACGAATGTGTTGAAAATAAATCATGCCGATTACTTTTGAAATAGTAAGTGACGAATATGTTGAAAATAAAAATCTTACCGATTACTTTTGAAATAGTAACCAACGGATGTGCTGAAAATAAAGTCTTGCCGATAACTTTTGAAATAGTAACCGACGAATATGTGCTGAAAATAAATCTTGCCGATTACTTTTGAAATAGTAACTGACGAATGTGCTGAAAATAAATCATGCCGATTACTTTTGAAATAGTAAGCGACGAATATGTTGAAAATAAAAATCTTACCGATTACTTTTGAAATAGTAACCAACGAATATGCTGAATATAAAGTCTTGCCGATTACTTTTGAAATAGTAACCGACGAATGTGTTGAAAATAGATCATGCCGATTACTTTTGAAATAGTAACCGACGAATGTGTTGAAAATAAATCACGTCGATTACCTTTGAAATAGTAACCGACGAATCTGCTGAAAATAAATCATGCTGATTACTTTTGAAATAGTCACCGGCGAATATGCTGAAAATAAAAATCTTGCCAATTACTTTTGAAATAGTAACCGACGAATGTGCTGAAAATAAATCATGCCGATTACTTTGGAAATAGTAAGTGACGAATATGTTGAAAATAAAAATCTTACCGATTACTTTTGAAATAGTAACCAACGGATGTGCTGAAAATAAAGTCTTGCCGATAACTTTTGAAATAGTAACCGACGAATATGTGCTGAAAATAAATCTTGCCGATTACTTTTGAAATAGTAACTGACGAATGTGCTGAAAATAAATCATGCCGATTACTTTTGAAATAGTAAGCGACGAATATGTTGAAAATAAAAATCTTACCGATTACTTTTGAAATAGTAACCAACGAATATGCTGAATATAAAGTCTTGCCGATTACTTTTGAAATAGTAACCGACGAATATGTTGAAAATAAAAATCTTGTCGATTACTTTTAAAATAGTAACCGACAAATATGCTGAAAATAAAAATCTTGCCGATTACTTTTGAAAAAGTAACCGACAAATATGCTGAAAATAAAAATCTTGCCGATTACTTTTGAAATAGTCACCGACCAATATGCTGAAAATAAAAATCTTGCCGATTACTTTTGAAATAGTAACCGACGAATGTGCTGAAAATAAATAATGCCGATTACTATTGAAATAGTAACCGACAAATGTGCTGAAAATAAAAGTCTTGCCCATTACTTTTGAAATAGTAACCGACGAATATGTGCTGAAAATAAATCTTGCCGATTACATTTGAAATAGTAACCGACGAATGTGCTGAAAATAAATCATGCCGATTACTTTTGAAATAGTAAGCGACGAATATGTGCTGAAAATAAATCTTGCCGATTACTTTTGAAATAGTAACCGACGAATGTGTTGAAAATAAATCATGCCGATTACTTTTGAAATAGTAAGTGACGAATATGTTGAAAATAAAAATCTTACCGATTACTTTTGAAATAGTAACCAACGGATGTGCTGAAAATAAAGTCTTGCCGATAACTTTTGAAATAGTAACCGACGAATATGTGCTGAAAATAAATCTTGCCGATTACTTTTGAAATAGTAACTGACGAATGTGCTGAAAATAAATCATGCCGATTACTTTTGAAATAGTAAGCGACGAATATGTTGAAAATAAAAATCTTACCGATTACTTTTGAAATAGTAACCAACGAATATGCTGAATATAAAGTCTTGCCGATTACTTTTGAAATAGTAACCGACGAATGTGTTGAAAATAGATCATGCCGATTACTTTTGAAATAGTAACCGACGAATGTGTTGAAAATAAATCACGTCGATTACCTTTGAAATAGTAACCGACGAATCTGCTGAAAATAAATCATGCTGATTACTTTTGAAATAGTCACCGGCGAATATGCTGAAAATAAAAATCTTGCCAATTACTTTTGAAATAGTAACCGACGAATGTGCTGAAAATAAATCATGCCGATTACTTTGGAAATAGTAAGTGACGAATATGTTGAAAATAAAAATCTTACCGATTACTTTTGAAATAGTAACCAACGGATGTGCTGAAAATAAAGTCTTGCCGATAACTTTTGAAATAGTAACCGACGAATATGTGCTGAAAATAAATCTTGCCGATTACTTTTGAAATAGTAACTGACGAATGTGCTGAAAATAAATCATGCCGATTACTTTTGAAATAGTAAGCGACGAATATGTTGAAAATAAAAATCTTACCGATTACTTTTGAAATAGTAACCAACGAATATGCTGAATATAAAGTCTTGCCGATTACTTTTGAAATAGTAACCGACGAATATGTTGAAAATAAAAATCTTGTCGATTACTTTTAAAATAGTAACCGACAAATATGCTGAAAATAAAAATCTTGCCGATTACTTTTGAAAAAGTAACCGACAAATATGCTGAAAATAAAAATCTTGCCGATTACTTTTGAAATAGTCACCGACCAATATGCTGAAAATAAAAATCTTGCCGATTACTTTTGAAATAGTAACCCACGAATGTGCTAAAAATAAAGTCTTGCCGATAACTTTTGAAATAGTAACCAACGAATATGTGCTGAAAATAAATCTTGCCGATTACTTTTGAAATAGTAACTGACGAATGTGCTGAAAATAAATCATGCCGATTACTTTTGAAATAGTAACTAACGAATGTGCTGAAAATAAATCTTGCCGATTACTTTTGAAATAGTAACCGACGAATGTGCTGAAAATAAATCATGCCGATTACTTTTGAAATAGTAAGCGATGAATATGTGCTGAAAATAAATCTTGCCGATTACTTTTGAAATAGTAACCGACGAATGTGTTGAAAATAAATCATGCCGATTACTTTTGAAATAGTAAGCGACGAATATGTTGAAAATAAAAATCTTACCGATTACTTTTGAAATAGTAACCAACGAATATGCTGAATATAAAGTCTTGCCGATTACTTTTGAAATAGTAACCGACGAATGTGTTGAAAATAGATCATGCCGATTACTTTTGAAATAGTAACCGACGAATGTGTTGAAAATAAATCACGTCGATTACCTTTGAAATAGTAACCGACGAATCTGCTGAAAATAAATCATGCTGATTACTTTTGAAATAGTCACCGGCGAATATGCTGAAAATAAAAATCTTGCCAATTACTTTTGAAATAGTAACCGACGAATGTGCTGAAAATAAATCATGCCGATTACTTTGGAAATAGTAAGTGACGAATATGTTGAAAATAAAAATCTTACCGATTACTTTTGAAATAGTAACCAACGAATGTGCTGAAAATAAAGTCTTGCCGATAACTTTTGAAATAGTAACCAACGAATATGTGCTGAAAATAAATCTTGCCGATTACTTTTGAAATAGTAACTGACGAATGTGCTGAAAATAAATCTTGCCGATTACTTTTGAAATAGTAACTGACGAATGTGCTGAAAATAAATCATGCCGATTACTTTTGAAATAGTAAGCGACGAATATGTTGAAAATAAAAATCTTACCGATTACTTTTGAAATAGTAACCAACGAATATGCTGAATATAAAGTCTTGCCGATTACTTTTGAAATAGTAACCGACGAATGTGTTGAAAATAGATCATGCCGATTACTTTTGAAATAGTAACCGACGAATGTGTTGAAAATAAATCACGTCGATTACCTTTGAAATAGTAACCGACGAATCTGCTGAAAATAAATCATGCTGATTACTTTTGAAATAGTCACCGGCGAATATGCTGAAAATAAAAATCTTGCCAATTACTTTTGAAATAGTAACCGACGAATGTGCTGAAAATAAATCATGCCGATTACTTTGGAAATAGTAAGTGACGAATATGTTGAAAATAAAAATCTTACCGATTACTTTTGAAATAGTAACCAACGGATGTGCTGAAAATAAAGTCTTGCCGATAACTTTTGAAATAGTAACTGACGAATATGTGCTGAAAATAAATCTTGCCGATTACTTTTGAAATAGTAACTGACGAATGTGCTGAAAATAAATCATGCCGATTACTTTTGAAATAGTAAGCGACGAATATGTTGAAAATAAAAATCTTACCGATTACTTTTGAAATAGTAACCAACGAATATGCTGAATATAAAGTCTTGCCGATTACTTTTGAAATAGTAACCGACGAATATGTTGAAAATAAAAATCTTGTCGATTACTTTTAAAATAGTAACCGACAAATATGCTGAAAATAAAAATCTTGCCGATTACTTTTGAAAAAGTAACCGACAAATATGCTGAAAATAAAAATCTTGCCGATTACTTTTGAAAAAGTAACCGACAAATATGCTGAAAATAAAAATCTTGCCGATTACTTTTGAAATAGTCACCGACCAATATGCTGAAAATAAAAATCTTGCCGATTACTTTTGAAATAGTAATCGACGAATGTGCAGAAAATAGATCATGCCGATTACTTTTGAAATAGTAACCGACGAATGTGTTGAAAATAAATCATGTCGATTACCTTTGAAATAGTAACCGACGAATCTGCTGAAAATAAATCATGCCGATTACTTTTGAAATAGTCACCGGCGAATATGCTGAAAATAAAAATCTTGCCAATTACTTTTGAAATAGTAACCGACGAATGTGCTGAAAATAAATCATGCCGATTACTTTGGAAATAGTAAGTGACGAATATGTTGAAAATAAAAATCTTACCGATTACTTTTGAAATAGTAACCAACGGATGTGCTGAAAATAAAGTCTTGCCGATAACTTTTGAAATAGTAACCGACGAATATGTGCTGAAAATAAATCTTGCCGATTACTTTTGAAATAGTAACTGACGAATGTGCTGAAAATAAATCATGCCGATTACTTTTGAAATAGTAAGCGACGAATATGTTGAAAATAAAAATCTTACCGATTACTTTTGAAATAGTAACCAACGGATGTGCTGAAAATAAAGTCTTGCCGATAACTTTTGAAATAGTAACCGACGAATATGTGCTGAAAATAAATCTTGCCGATTACTTTTGAAATAGTAACTGACGAATGTGCTGAAAATAAATCATGCCGATTACTTTTGAAATAGTAAGCGACGAATATGTTGAAAATAAAAATCTTACCGATTACTTTTGAAATAGTAACCAACGAATATGCTGAATATAAAGTCTTGCCGATTACTTTTGAAATAGTAACCGACGAATATGTTGAAAATAAAAATCTTGTCGATTACTTTTAAAATAGTAACCGACAAATATGCTGAAAATAAAAATCTTGCCGATTACTTTTGAAAAAGTAACCGACAAATATGCTGAAAATAAAAATCTTGCCGATTACTTTTGAAATAGTCACCGACCAATATGCTGAAAATAAAAATCTTGCCGATTACTTTTGAAATAGTAACCGACGAATGTGCTGAAAATAAATAATGCCGATTACTATTGAAATAGTAACCGACAAATGTGCTGAAAATAAAAGTCTTGCCCATTACTTTTGAAATAGTAACCGACGAATATGTGCTGAAAATAAATCTTGCCGATTACTTTTGAAATAGTAACCGACGAATGTGCTGAAAATAAATCATGCCGATTACTTTTGAAATAGTAAGCGACGAATATGTGCTGAAAATAAATCATGCCGATTACTTTTGAAATAGTAAGCGACGAATATGTTGAAAATAAAAATCTTACCGATTACTTTTGAAATAGTAACCAACGAATATGCTGAATATAAAGTCTTGCCGATTACTTTTGAAATAGTAACCGACGAATATGTTGAAAATAAAAATCTTGTCGATTACTTTTAAAATAGTAACCGACAAATATGCTGAAAATAAAAATCTTGCCGATTACTTTTGAAAAAGTAACCGACAAATATGCTGAAAATAAAAATCTTGCCGATTACTTTTGAAAAAGTAACCGACAAATATGCTGAAAATAAAAATCTTGCCGATTACTTTTGAAATAGTCACCGACCAATATGCTGAAAATAAAAATCTTGCCGATTACTTTTGAAATAGTAATCGACGAATGTGCAGAAAATAGATCATGCCGATTACTTTTGAAATAGTAACCGACGAATGTGTTGAAAATAAATCATGTCGATTACCTTTGAAATAGTAACCGACGAATCTGCTGAAAATAAATCATGCCGATTACTTTTGAAATAGTCACCGGCGAATATGCTGAAAATAAAAATCTTGCCCATTACTTTTGAAATAGTAACCGACGAATGTGCTGAAAATAAATCATGTCGATTACTTTGGAAATAGTAAGTGACGAATATGTTGAAAATAAAAATCTTACCGATTACTTTTGAAATAGTAACCAACGGATGTGCTGAAAATAAAGTCTTGCCGATAACTTTTGAAATAGTAACCGACGAATATGTGCTGAAAATAAATCTTGCCGATTACTTTTGAAATAGTAACTGACGAATGTGCTGAAAATAAATCATGCCGATTACTTTTGAAATAGTAAGCGACGAATATGTTGAAAATAAAAATCTTACCGATTACTTTTGAAATAGTAACCAACGGATGTGCTGAAAATAAAGTCTTGCCGATAACTTTTGAAATAGTAACCGACGAATATGTGCTGAAAATAAATCTTGCCGATTACTTTTGAAATAGTAACTGACGAATGTGCTGAAAATAAATCATGCCGATTACTTTTGAAATAGTAAGCGACAAATATGTTGAAAATAAAAATCTTACCGATTACTTTTGAAATAGTAACCAACGAATATGCTGAATATAAAGTCTTGCCGATTACTTTTGAAATAGTAACCGACGAATATGTTGAAAATAAAAATCTTGTCGATTACTTTTAAAATAGTAACCGACAAATATGCTGAAAATAAAAATCTTGCCGATTACTTTTGAAAAAGTAACCGACAAATATGCTGAAAATAAAAATCTTGCCGATTACTTTTGAAATAGTCACCGACCAATATGCTGAAAATAAAAATCTTGCCGATTACTTTTGAAATAGTAACCGACGAATGTGCTGAAAATAAATAATGCCGATTACTATTGAAATAGTAACCGACAAATGTGCTGAAAATAAAAGTCTTGCCCATTACTTTTGAAATAGTAACCGACGAATATGTGCTGAAAATAAATCTTGCCGATTACTTTTGAAATAGTAACCGACGAATGTGCTGAAAATAAATCATGCCGATTACTTTTGAAATAGTAAGCGACGAATATGTGCTGAAAATAAATCTTGCCGATTACTTTTGAAATAGTAACCGACGAATGTGTTGAAAATAAATCATGCCGATTACTTTTGAAATAGTAAGCGACGAATATGTTGAAAATAAAAATCTTACCGATTACTTTTGAAATAGTAACCAACGAATATGCTGAATATAAAGTCTTGCCGATTACTTTTGAAATAGTAACCGACGAATATGTTGAAAATAAAAATCTTGTCGATTACTTTTAAAATAGTAACCGACAAATATGCTGAAAATAAAAATCTTGCCGATTACTTTTGAAAAAGTAACCGACAAATATGCTGAAAATAAAAATCTTGCCGATTACTTTTGAAATAGTCACCGACCAATATGCTGAAAATAAAAATCTTGCCGATTACTTTTGAAATAGTAATCGACGAATGTGCAGAAAATAGATCATGCCGATTACTTTTGAAATAGTAACCGACGAATGTGTTGAAAATAAATCATGTCGATTACCTTTGAAATAGTAACCGACGAATCTGCTGAAAATAAATCATGCCGATTACTTTTGAAATAGTCACCGGCGAATATGCTGAAAATAAAAATCTTGCCCATTACTTTTGAAATAGTAACCGACGAATGTGCTGAAAATAAATCATGCCGATTACTTTGGAAATAGTAAGTGACGAATATGTTGAAAATAAAAATCTTACCGATTACTTTTGAAATAGTAACCAACGGATGTGCTGAAAATAAAGTCTTGCTGATAACTTTTGAAATAGTAACCGACGAATATGTGCTGAAAATAAATCTTGCCGATTACTTTTGAAATAGTAACTGACGAATGTGCTGAAAATAAATCATGCCGATTACTTTTGAAATAGTAAGCGACGAATATGTTGAAAATAAAAATCTTACCGATTACTTTTGAAATAGTAACCAACGGATGTGCTGAAAATAAAGTCTTGCCGATAACTTTTGAAATAGTAACCGACGAATATGTGCTGAAAATAAATCTTGCCGATTACTTTTGAAATAGTAACTGACGAATGTGCTGAAAATAAATCATGCCGATTACTTTTGAAATAGTAAGCGACAAATATGTTGAAAATAAAAATCTTACCGATTACTTTTGAAATAGTAACCAACGAATATGCTGAATATAAAGTCTTGCCGATTACTTTTGAAATAGTAACCGACGAATATGTTGAAAATAAAAATCTTGTCGATTACTTTTAAAATAGTAACCGACAAATATGCTGAAAATAAAAATCTTGCCGATTACTTTTGAAAAAGTAACCGACAAATATGCTGAAAATAAAAATCTTGCCGATTACTTTTGAAATAGTCACCGACCAATATGCTGAAAATAAAAATCTTGCCGATTACTTTTGAAATAGTAACCGACGAATGTGCTGAAAATAAATAATGCCGATTACTATTGAAATAGTAACCGACAAATGTGCTGAAAATAAAAGTCTTGCCCATTACTTTTGAAATAGTAACCGACGAATATGTGCTGAAAATAAATCTTGCCGATTACTTTTGAAATAGTAACCGACGAATGTGCTGAAAATAAATCATGCCGATTACTTTTGAAATAGTAAGCGACGAATATGTGCTGAAAATAAATCTTGCCGATTACTTTTGAAATAGTAACCGACGAATGTGCTGAAAATAAATCATGCCGATTACTTTGGAAATAGTAAGTGACGAATATGTTGAAAATAAAAATCTTACCGATTACTTTTGAAATAGTAACCAACGGATGTGCTGAAAATAAAGTCTTGCTGATAACTTTTGAAATAGTAACCGACGAATATGTGCTGAAAATAAATCTTGCCGATTACTTTTGAAATAGTAACTGACGAATGTGCTGAAAATAAATCATGCCGATTACTTTTGAAATAGTAAGCGACGAATATGTTGAAAATAAAAATCTTACCGATTACTTTTGAAATAGTAACCAACGGATGTGCTGAAAATAAAGTCTTGCCGATAACTTTTGAAATAGTAACCGACGAATATGTGCTGAAAATAAATCTTGCCGATTACTTTTGAAATAGTAACTGACGAATGTGCTGAAAATAAATCATGCCGATTACTTTTGAAATAGTAAGCGACAAATATGTTGAAAATAAAAATCTTACCGATTACTTTTGAAATAGTAACCAACGAATATGCTGAATATAAAGTCTTGCCGATTACTTTTGAAATAGTAACCGACGAATATGTTGAAAATAAAAATCTTGTCGATTACTTTTAAAATAGTAACCGACAAATATGCTGAAAATAAAAATCTTGCCGATTACTTTTGAAAAAGTAACCGACAAATATGCTGAAAATAAAAATCTTGCCGATTACTTTTGAAATAGTCACCGACCAATATGCTGAAAATAAAAATCTTGCCGATTACTTTTGAAATAGTAACCGACGAATGTGCTGAAAATAAATAATGCCGATTACTATTGAAATAGTAACCGACAAATGTGCTGAAAATAAAAGTCTTGCCCATTACTTTTGAAATAGTAACCGACGAATATGTGCTGAAAATAAATCTTGCCGATTACTTTTGAAATAGTAACCGACGAATGTGCTGAAAATAAATCATGCCGATTACTTTTGAAATAGTAAGCGACGAATATGTGCTGAAAATAAATCTTGCCGATTACTTTTGAAATAGTAACCGACGAATATGTTGAAAATAAAAATCTTGCCGATTACTTTTGAAAAAGTAACCGACAAATATGCTGAAAATAAAAATCTTGCCGATTACTTTTGAAATAGTCACCGACCAATATGCTGAAAATAAAAATCTTGCCGATTACTTTTGAAATAGTAATCGACGAATGTGCAGAAAATAGATCATGCCGATTACTTTTGAAATAGTAACCGACGAATGTGTTGAAAATAAATCATGTCGATTACCTTTGAAATAGTAACCGACGAATCTGCTGAAAATAAATCATGCCGATTACTTTTGAAATAGTCACCGGCGAATATGCTGAAAATAAAAATCTTGCCCATTACTTTTGAAATAGTAACCGACGAATGTGCTGAAAATAAATCATGCCGATTACTTTGGAAATAGTAAGTGACGAATATGTTGAAAATAAAAATCTTACCGATTACTTTTGAAATAGTAACCAACGGATGTGCTGAAAATAAAGTCTTGCCGATAACTTTTGAAATAGTAACCGACGAATATGTGCTGAAAATAAATCTTGCCGATTACTTTTGAAATAGTAACTGACGAATGTGCTGAAAATAAATCATGCCGATTACTTTTGAAATAGTAAGCGACGAATATGTTGAAAATAAAAATCTTACCGATTACTTTTGAAATAGTAACCAACGGATGTGCTGAAAATAAAGTCTTGCCGATAACTTTTGAAATAGTAACCGACGAATATGTGCTGAAAATAAATCTTGCCGATTACTTTTGAAATAGTAACTGACGAATGTGCTGAAAATAAATCATGCCGATTACTTTTGAAATAGTAAGCGACAAATATGTTGAAAATAAAAATCTTACCGATTACTTTTGAAATAGTAACCAACGAATATGCTGAATATAAAGTCTTGCCGATTACTTTTGAAATAGTAACCGACGAATATGTTGAAAATAAAAATCTTGTCGATTACTTTTAAAATAGTAACCGACAAATATGCTGAAAATAAAAATCTTGCCGATTACTTTTGAAAAAGTAACCGACAAATATGCTGAAAATAAAAATCTTGCCGATTACTTTTGAAATAGTCACCGACCAATATGCTGAAAATAAAAATCTTGCCGATTACTTTTGAAATAGTAACCGACGAATGTGCTGAAAATAAATAATGCCGATTACTATTGAAATAGTAACCGACAAATGTGCTGAAAATAAAAGTCTTGCCCATTACTTTTGAAATAGTAACCGACGAATATGTGCTGAAAATAAATCTTGCCGATTACTTTTGAAATAGTAACCGACGAATGTGCTGAAAATAAATCATGCCGATTACTTTTGAAATAGTAAGCGACGAATATGTGCTGAAAATAAATCTTGCCGATTACTTTTGAAATAGTAACCGACGAATGTGTTGAAAATAAATCATGCCGATTACTTTTGAAATAGTAAGCGACGAATATGTTGAAAATAAAAATCTTACCGATTACTTTTGAAATAGTAACCAACGAATATGCTGAATATAAAGTCTTGCCGATTACTTTTGAAATAGTAACCGACGAATATGTTGAAAATAAAAATCTTGTCGATTACTTTTAAAATAGTAACCGACAAATATGCTGAAAATAAAAATCTTGCCGATTACTTTTGAAAAAGTAACCGACAAATATGCTGAAAATAAAAATCTTGCCGATTACTTTTGAAATAGTCACCGACCAATATGCTGAAAATAAAAATCTTGCCGATTACTTTTGAAATAGTAATCGACGAATGTGCAGAAAATAGATCATGCCGATTACTTTTGAAATAGTAACCGACGAATGTGTTGAAAATAAATCATGTCGATTACCTTTGAAATAGTAACCGACGAATCTGCTGAAAATAAATCATGCCGATTACTTTTGAAATAGTCACCGGCGAATATGCTGAAAATAAAAATCTTGCCCATTACTTTTGAAATAGTAACCGACGAATGTGCTGAAAATAAATCATGCCGATTACTTTGGAAATAGTAAGTGACGAATATGTTGAAAATAAAAATCTTACCGATTACTTTTGAAATAGTAACCAACGGATGTGCTGAAAATAAAGTCTTGCTGATAACTTTTGAAATAGTAACCGACGAATATGTGCTGAAAATAAATCTTGCCGATTACTTTTGAAATAGTAACTGACGAATGTGCTGAAAATAAATCATGCCGATTACTTTTGAAATAGTAAGCGACGAATATGTTGAAAATAAAAATCTTACCGATTACTTTTGAAATAGTAACCAACGGATGTGCTGAAAATAAAGTCTTGCCGATAACTTTTGAAATAGTAACCGACGAATATGTGCTGAAAATAAATCTTGCCGATTACTTTTGAAATAGTAACTGACGAATGTGCTGAAAATAAATCATGCCGATTACTTTTGAAATAGTAAGCGACAAATATGTTGAAAATAAAAATCTTACCGATTACTTTTGAAATAGTAACCAACGAATATGCTGAATATAAAGTCTTGCCGATTACTTTTGAAATAGTAACCGACGAATATGTTGAAAATAAAAATCTTGTCGATTACTTTTAAAATAGTAACCGACAAATATGCTGAAAATAAAAATCTTGCCGATTACTTTTGAAAAAGTAACCGACAAATATGCTGAAAATAAAAATCTTGCCGATTACTTTTGAAATAGTCACCGACCAATATGCTGAAAATAAAAATCTTGCCGATTACTTTTGAAATAGTAACCGACGAATGTGCTGAAAATAAATAATGCCGATTACTATTGAAATAGTAACCGACAAATGTGCTGAAAATAAAAGTCTTACCGATTACTTTTGAAATAGTAACCAACGGATGTGCTGAAAATAAAGTCTTGCCGATAACTTTTGAAATAGTAACCGACGAATATGTGCTGAAAATAAATCTTGCCGATTACTTTTGAAATAGTAACCGACGAATGTGCTGAAAATAAATCATGCCGATTACTTTTGAAATAGTAAGCGACGAATATGTGCTGAAAATAAATCTTGCCGATTACTTTTGAAATAGTAACCGACGAATGTGTTGAAAATAAATCATGCCGATTACTTTTGAAATAGTAAGCGACGAATATGTTGAAAATAAAAATCTTACCGATTACTTTTGAAATAGTAACCAACGAATATGCTGAATATAAAGTCTTGCCGATTACTTTTGAAATAGTAACCGACGAATATGTTGAAAATAAAAATCTTGTCGATTACTTTTAAAATAGTAACCGACAAATATGCTGAAAATAAAAATCTTGCCGATTACTTTTGAAAAAGTAACCGACAAATATGCTGAAAATAAAAATCTTGCCGATTACTTTTGAAATAGTCACCGACCAATATGCTGAAAATAAAAATCTTGCCGATTACTTTTGAAATAGTAATCGACGAATGTGCAGAAAATAGATCATGCCGATTACTTTTGAAATAGTAACCGACGAATGTGTTGAAAATAAATCATGTCGATTACCTTTGAAATAGTAACCGACGAATCTGCTGAAAATAAATCATGCCGATTACTTTTGAAATAGTCACCGGCGAATATGCTGAAAATAAAAATCTTGCCCATTACTTTTGAAATAGTAACCGACGAATGTGCTGAAAATAAATCATGCCGATTACTTTGGAAATAGTAAGTGACGAATATGTTGAAAATAAAAATCTTACCGATTACTTTTGAAATAGTAACCAACGGATGTGCTGAAAATAAAGTCTTGCCGATAACTTTTGAAATAGTAACCGACGAATATGTGCTGAAAATAAATCTTGCCGATTACTTTTGAAATAGTAACTGACGAATGTGCTGAAAATAAATCATGCCGATTACTTTTGAAATAGTAAGCGACGAATATGTTGAAAATAAAAATCTTACCGATTACTTTTGAAATAGTAACCAACGGATGTGCTGAAAATAAAGTCTTGCCGATAACTTTTGAAATAGTAACCGACGAATATGTGCTGAAAATAAATCTTGCCGATTACTTTTGAAATAGTAACTGACGAATGTGCTGAAAATAAATCATGCCGATTACTTTTGAAATAGTAAGCGACGAATATGTTGAAAATAAAAATCTTACCGATTACTTTTGAAATAGTAACCAACGAATATGCTGAATATAAAGTCTTGCCGATTACTTTTGAAATAGTAACCGACGAATATGTTGAAAATAAAAATCTTGTCGATTACTTTTAAAATAGTAACCGACAAATATGCTGAAAATAAAAATCTTGCCGATTACTTTTGAAAAAGTAACCGACAAATATGCTGAAAATAAAAATCTTGCCGATTACTTTTGAAATAGTCACCGACCAATATGCTGAAAATAAAAATCTTGCCGATTACTTTTGAAATAGTAATCGACGAATGTGCAGAAAATAGATCATGCCGATTACTTTTGAAATAGTAACCGACGAATGTGTTGAAAATAAATCGTGTCGATTACCTTTGAAATAGTAACCGACGAATCTGCTGAAAATAAATCATGCCGATTACTTTTGAAATAGTCACCGGCGAATATGCTGAAAATAAAAATCTTGCCAATTACTTTTGAAATAGTAACCGACGAATGTGCTGAAAATAAATCATGCCGATTACTTTGGAAATAGTAAGTGACGAATATGTTGAAAATAAAAATCTTACCGATTACTTTTGAAATAGTAACCAACGGATGTGCTGAAAATAAAGTCTTGCCGATAACTTTTGAAATAGTAACCGACGAATATGTGCTGAAAATAAATCTTGCCGATTACTTTTGAAATAGTAACTGACGAATGTGCTGAAAATAAATCATGCCGATTACTTTTGAAATAGTAAGCGACGAATATGTTGAAAATAAAAATCTTACCGATTACTTTTGAAATAGTAACCAACGGATGTGCTGAAAATAAAGTCTTGCCGATAACTTTTGAAATAGTAACCGACGAATATGTGCTGAAAATAAATCTTGCCGATTACTTTTGAAATAGTAACTGACGAATGTGCTGAAAATAAATCATGCCGATTACTTTTGAAATAGTAAGCGACGAATATGTTGAAAATAAAAATCTTACCGATTACTTTTGAAATAGTAACCAACGAATATGCTGAATATAAAGTCTTGCCGATTACTTTTGAAATAGTAACCGACGAATATGTTGAAAATAAAAATCTTGTCGATTACTTTTAAAATAGTAACCGACAAATATGCTGAAAATAAAAATCTTGCCGATTACTTTTGAAAAAGTAACCGACAAATATGCTGAAAATAAAAATCTTGCCGATTACTTTTGAAATAGTCACCGACCAATATGCTGAAAATAAAAATCTTGCCGATTACTTTTGAAATAGTAACCGACGAATGTGCTGAAAATAAATAATGCCGATTACTATTGAAATAGTAACCGACAAATGTGCTGAAAATAAAAGTCTTGCCCATTACTTTTGAAATAGTAACCGACGAATATGTGCTGAAAATAAATCTTGCCGATTACTTTTGAAATAGTAACCGACGAATGTGCTGAAAATAAATCATGCCGATTACTTTTGAAATAGTAAGCGACGAATATGTGCTGAAAATAAATCTTGCCGATTACTTTTGAAATAGTAACCGACGAATGTGTTGAAAATAAATCATGCCGATTACTTTTGAAATAGTAAGCGACGAATATGTTGAAAATAAAAATCTTACCGATTACTTTTGAAATAGTAACCAACGAATATGCTGAATATAAAGTCTTGCCGATTACTTTTGAAATAGTAACCGACGAATATGTTGAAAATAAAAATCTTGTCGATTACTTTTAAAATAGTAACCGACAAATATGCTGAAAATAAAAATCTTGCCGATTACTTTTGAAAAAGTAACCGACAAATATGCTGAAAATAAAAATCTTGCCGATTACTTTTGAAATAGTCACCGACCAATATGCTGAAAATAAAAATCTTGCCGATTACTTTTGAAATAGTAATCGACGAATGTGCAGAAAATAGATCATGCCGATTACTTTTGAAATAGTAACCGACGAATGTGTTGAAAATAAATCATGTCGATTACCTTTGAAATAGTAACCGACGAATCTGCTGAAAATAAATCATGCCGATTACTTTTGAAATAGTCACCGGCGAATATGCTGAAAATAAAAATCTTGCCAATTACTTTTGAAATAGTAACCGACGAATGTGCTGAAAATAAATCATGCCGATTACTTTGGAAATAATAAGTGACGAATATGTTGAAAATAAAAATCTTACCGATTACTTTTGAAATAGTAACCAACGGATGTGCTGAAAATAAAGTCTTGCCGATAACTTTTGAAATAGTAACCGACGAATATGTGCTGAAAATAAATCTTGCCGATTACTTTTGAAATAGTAACTGACGAATGTGCTGAAAATAAATCATGCCGATTACTTTTGAAATAGTAAGCGACGAATATGTTGAAAATAAAAATCTTACCGATTACTTTTGAAATAGTAACCAACGAATATGCTGAATATAAAGTCTTGCCGATTACTTTTGAAATAGTAACCGACGAATATGTTGAAAATAAAAATCTTGTCGATTACTTTTAAAATAGTAACCGACAAATATGCTGAAAATAAAAATCTTGCCGATTACTTTTGAAAAAGTAACCGACAAATATGCTGAAAATAAAAATCTTGCCGATTACTTTTGAAATAGTCACCGACCAATATGCTGAAAATAAAAATCTTGCCGATTACTTTTGAAATAGTAACCGACGAATGTGCTGAAAATAAATAATGCCGATTACTATTGAAATAGTAACCGACAAATGTGCTGAAAATAAAAGTCTTGCCCATTACTTTTGAAATAGTAACCGACGAATATGTGCTGAAAATAAATCTTGCCGATTACATTTGAAATAGTAACCGACGAATGTGCTGAAAATAAATCATGCCGATTACTTTTAAAATAGTAAGCGACGAATATGTGCTGAAAATAAATCTTGCCGATTACTTTTGAAATAGTAACCGACGAATGTGTTGAAAATAAATCATGCCGATTACTTTTGAAATAGTAAGTGACGAATATGTTGAAAATAAAAATCTTACCGATTACTTTTGAAATAGTAACCAATGGATGTGCTGAAAATAAAGTCTTGCCGATAACTGTTGAAATAGTAACCGACGAATATGTGCTGAAAATAAATCTTGCCGATTACTTTTGAAATAGTAACTGACGAATGTGCTGAAAATAAATCATGCCGATTACTTTTGAAATAGTAAGCGACGAATATGTTGAAAATAAAAATCTTACCGATTACTTTTGAAATAGTAACCAACGAATATGCTGAATATAAAGTCTTGCCGATTACTTTTGAAATAGTAACCGACGAATATGTTGAAAATAAAAATCTTGTCGATTACTTTTGAAATAGTAACCGACGAATGTGCTGAAAATAAATAATGCCGATTACTATTGAAATAGTAACCGACAAATGTGCTGAAAATAAAAGTCTTGCCCATTACTTTTGAAATAGTAACCGACGAATATGTGCTGAAAATAAATCTTGCCGATTACTTTTGAAATAGTAACCGACGAATGTGCTGAAAATAAATCATGCCGATTACTTTTGAAATAGTAAGCGACGAATATGTGCTGAAAATAAATCATGCCGATTACTTTTGAAATAGTAAGCGACGAATATGTTGAAAATAAAAATCTTACCGATTACTTTTGAAATAGTAACCAACGAATATGCTGAATATAAAGTCTTGCCGATTACTTTTGAAATAGTAACCGACGAATATGTTGAAAATAAAAATCTTATCGATTACTTTTAAAATAGTAACCGACAAATATGCTGAAAATAAAAATCTTGCCGATTACTTTTGAAAAAGTAACCGACAAATATGCTGAAAATAAAAATCTTGCCGATTACTTTTGAAATAGTCACCGACCAATATGCTGAAAATAAAAATCTTGCCGATTACTTTTGAAATAGTAACCGACGAATGTGCTGAAAATAAATAATGCCGATTACTATTGAAATAGTAACCGACAAATGTGCTGAAAATAAAAGTCTTGCCCATTACTTTTGAAATAATAACCGACGAATATGTGCTGAAAATAAATCTTGCCGATTACTTTTGAAATAGTAACCGACGAATGTGCTGAAAATAAATCATGCCGATTACTTTTGAAATAGTAAGCGACGAATATGTGCTGAAAATAAATCATGCCGATTACTTTTGAAATAGTAAGCGACGAATATGTTGAAAATAAAAATCTTGCCGATTACTTTTGAAATAGTCACCGACCAATATGCTGAAAATAAAAATCTTGCCGATTACTTTTGAAATAGTAACCGACGAATGTGCTGAAAATAAATAATGCCGATTACTATTGAAATAGTAACCGACAAATGTGCTGAAAATAAAAGTCTTGCCCATTACTTTTGAAATAGTAACCGACGAATATGTGCTGAAAATAAATCTTGCCGATTACTTTTGAAATAGTAACCGACGAATGTGCTGAAAATAAATCATGCCGATTACTTTTGAAATAGTAAGCGACGAATATGTGCTGAAAATAAATCATGCCGATTACTTTTGAAATAGTAAGCGACGAATATGTTGAAAATAAAAATCTTGCCGATTACTTTTGAAATAGTCACCGACCAATATGCTGAAAATAAAAATCTTGCCGATTACTTTTGAAATAGTAACCGACGAATGTGCTGAAAATAAATAATGCCGATTACTATTGAAATAGTAACCGACAAATGTGCTGAAAATAAAAGTCTTGCCCATTACTTTTGAAATAGTAACCGACGAATATGTGCTGAAAATAAATCTTGCCGATTACTTTTGAAATAGTAACCGACGAATGTGCTGAAAATAAATCATGCCGATTACTTTTGAAATAGTAAGCGACGAATATGTGCTGAAAATAAATCATGCCGATTACTTTTGAAATAGTAAGCGACGAATATGTTGAAAATAAAAATCTTACCGATTACTTTTGAAATAGTAACCAACGAATATGCTGAATATAAAGTCTTGCCGATTACTTTTGAAATAGTAACCGACGAATATGTTGAAAATAAAAATCTTATCGATTACTTTTAAAATAGTAACCGACAAATATGCTGAAAATAAAAATCTTGCCGATTACTTTTGAAAAAGTAACCGACAAATATGCTGAAAATAAAAATCTTGCCGATTACTTTTGAAATAGTCACCGACCAATATGCTGAAAATAAAAATCTTGCCGATTACTTTTGAAATAGTAATCGACGAATGTGCAGAAAATAGATCATGCCGATTACTTTTGAAATAGTAACCGACGAATGTGTTGAAAATAAATCATGTCGATTACCTTTGAAATAGTAACCGACGAATCTGCTGAAAATAAATCATGCCGATTACTTTTGAAATAGTCACCGGCGAATATGCTGAAAATAAATCATGTCGATTACCTTTGAAATAGTAAGCGACGAATATGTGCTGAAAATAAATCTTGCCGATTACTTTTGAAATAGTAACCGACGAATGTGCTGAAAATAAATCATGCCGATTACTTTTGAAATAGTAAGTGACGAATATGTTGAAAATAAAAATCTTACCGATTACTTTTGAAATAGTAACCAATGGATGTGCTGAAAATAAAGTCTTGCCGATAACTTTTGAAATAGTAACCGACGAATATGTGCTGAAAATAAATCTTGCCGATTACTTTTGAAATAGTAACTGACGAATGTGCTGAAAATAAATCATGCCGATTACTTTTGAAATAGTAAGCGACGAATATGTTGAAAATAAAAATCTTACCGATTACTTTTGAAATAGTAACCAACGAATATGCTGAATATAAAGTCTTGCCGATTACTTTTGAAATAGTAACCGACGAATATGTTGAAAATAAAAATCTTGTCGATTACTTTTGAAATAGTAACCGACGAATGTGCTGAAAATAAATAATGCCGATTACTATTGAAATAGTAACCGACAAATGTGCTGAAAATAAAAGTCTTGCCCATTACTTTTGAAATAGTAACCGACGAATATGTGCTGAAAATAAATCTTGCCGATTACTTTTGAAATAGTAACCGACGAATGTGCTGAAAATAAATCATGCCGATTACTTTTGAAATAGTAAGCGACGAATATGTGCTGAAAATAAATCATGCCGATTACTTTTGAAATAGTAAGCGACGAATATGTTGAAAATAAAAATCTTACCGATTACTTTTGAAATAGTAACCAACGAATATGCTGAATATAAAGTCTTGCCGATTACTTTTGAAATAGTAACCGACGAATATGTTGAAAATAAAAATCTTATCGATTACTTTTAAAATAGTAACCGACAAATATGCTGAAAATAAAAATCTTGCCGATTACTTTTGAAAAAGTAACCGACAAATATGCTGAAAATAAAAATCTTGCCGATTACTTTTGAAATAGTCACCGACCAATATGCTGAAAATAAAAATCTTGCCGATTACTTTTGAAATAGTAACCGACGAATGTGCTGAAAATAAATAATGCCGATTACTATTGAAATAGTAACCGACAAATGTGCTGAAAATAAAAGTCTTGCCCATTACTTTTGAAATAGTAACCGACGAATATGTGCTGAAAATAAATCTTGCTGATTACTTTTGAAATAGTAACCGACGAATGTGCTGAAAATAAATCATGCCGATTACTTTTGAAATAGTAAGCGACGAATATGTGCTGAAAATAAATCATGCCGATTACTTTTGAAATAGTAAGCGACGAATATGTTGAAAATAAAAATCTTGCCGATTACTTTTGAAATAGTCACCGACCAATATGCTGAAAATAAAAATCTTGCCGATTACTTTTGAAATAGTAACCGACGAATGTGCTGAAAATAAATAATGCCGATTACTATTGAAATAGTAACCGACAAATGTGCTGAAAATAAAAGTCTTGCCCATTACTTTTGAAATAGTAACCGACGAATATGTGCTGAAAATAAATCTTGCCGATTACTTTTTGAAATAGTAACCGACGAATGTGCTGAAAATAAATCATGCCGATTACTTTTGAAATAGTAAGCGACGAATATGTGCTGAAAATAAATCATGCCGATTACTTTTGAAATAGTAAGCGACGAATATGTTGAAAATAAAAATCTTGCCGATTACTTTTGAAATAGTCACCGACCAATATGCTGAAAATAAAAATCTTGCCGATTACTTTTGAAATAGTAACCGACGAATGTGCTGAAAATAAATAATGCCGATTACTATTGAAATAGTAACCGACAAATGTGCTGAAAATAAAAGTCTTGCCCATTACTTTTGAAATAGTAACCGACGAATATGTGCTGAAAATAAATCTTGCCGATTACTTTTGAAATAGTAACCGACGAATGTGCTGAAAATAAATCATGCCGATTACTTTTGAAATAGTAAGCGACGAATATGTGCTGAAAATAAATCATGCCGATTACTTTTGAAATAGTAAGCGACGAATATGTTGAAAATAAAAATCTTACCGATTACTTTTGAAATAGTAACCAACGAATATGCTGAATATAAAGTCTTGCCGATTACTTTTGAAATAGTAACCGACGAATATGTTGAAAATAAAAATCTTATCGATTACTTTTAAAATAGTAACCGACAAATATGCTGAAAATAAAAATCTTGCCGATTACTTTTGAAAAAGTAACCGACAAATATGCTGAAAATAAAAATCTTGCCGATTACTTTTGAAATAGTCACCGACCAATATGCTGAAAATAAAAATCTTGCCGATTACTTTTGAAATAGTAATCGACGAATGTGCAGAAAATAGATCATGCCGATTACTTTTGAAATAGTAACCGACGAATGTGTTGAAAATAAATCATGTCGATTACCTTTGAAATAGTAACCGACGAATCTGCTGAAAATAAATCATGCCGATTACTTTTGAAATAGTCACCGGCGAATATGCTGAAAATAAAAATCTTGCCAATTACTTTTGAAATAGTAACCGACGAATGTGCTGAAAATAAATCATGCCGATTACTTTGGAAATAGTAAGTGACGAATATGTTGAAAATAAAAATCTTACCGATTACTTTTGAAATAGTAACCAACGGATGTGCTGAAAATAAAGTCTTGCCGATAACTTTTGAAATAGTAACCGACGAATATGTGCTGAAAATAAATCTTGCCGATTACTATTGAAATAGTAACTGACGAATGTGCTGAAAATAAATCATGCCGATTACTTTTGAAATAGTAAGCGACGAATATGTTGAAAATAAAAATCTTACCGATTACTTTTGAAATAGTAACCAACGAATATGCTGAATATAAAGTCTTGCCGATTACTTTTGAAATAGTAACCGACGAATATGTTGAAAATAAAAATCTTGTCGATTACTTTTAAAATAGTAACCGACAAATATGCTGAAAATAAAAATCTTGCCGATTACTTTTGAAAAAGTAACCGACAAATATGCTGAAAATAAAAATCTTGCCGATTACTTTTGAAATAGTCACCGACCAATATGCTGAAAATAAAAATCTTGCCGATTACTTTTGAAATAGTAACCGACGAATGTGCTGAAAATAAATAATGCCGATTACTATTGAAATAGTAACCGACAAATGTGCTGAAAATAAAAGTCTTGCCCATTACTTTTGAAATAGTAACCGACGAATATGTGCTGAAAATAAATCTTGCCGATTACTTTTGAAATAGTAACCGACGAATGTGTGCCGATTACTTTTGAAATAGTAAGCGACGAATATGTGCTGAAAATAAATCTAGCCGATTACTTTTGAAATAGTAACCGACGAATGTGTTGAAAATAAATCATGCCGATTACTTTTGAAATAGTAAGCGACGAATATGTTGAAAATAAAAATCTTACCGATTACTTTTGAAATAGTAACCAACGAATATGCTGAATATAAAGTCTTGCCGATTACTTTTGAAATAGTAATCGACGAATATGTTGAAAATAAAAATCTTGTCGATTACTTTTAAAATAGTAACCGACAAATATGCTGAAAATAAAAATCTTGGCGATTACTTTTGAAAAAGTAACCGACAAATATGCTGAAAATAAAAATCTTGCCGATTACTTTTGAAATAGTCACCGACCAATATGCTGAAAATAAAAATCTTGCCGATTACTTTTAAAATAGTAACCGACGAATGTGCAGAAAATAGATCATGCCGATTACTTTTGAAATAGTAACCGACGAATGTGTTGAAAATAAATCATGTCGATTACCTTTGAAATAGTAACCGACGAATCTGCTGAAAATAAATCATGCCGATTACTTTTGAAATAGTCACCGGCGAATATGCTGAAAATAAAAATCTTGCCAATTACTTTTGAAATAGTAACCGACGAATGTACTGAAAATAAATCATGCCGATTACTTTGGAAATAGTAAGTGACGAATATGTTGAAAATAAAAATCTTACCGATTACTTTTGAAATAGTAACCAACGGATGTGCTGAAAATAAAGTCTTGCCGATAACTTTTGAAATAGTAACCGACGAATATGTGCTGAAAATAAATCTTGCCGATTACTTTTGAAATAGTAACTGACGAATGTGCTGAAAATAAATCATGCCGATTACTTTTGAAATAGTAAGCGACGAATATGTTGAAAATAAAAATCTTACCGATTACTTTTGAAATAGTAACCAACGAATATGCTGAATATAAAGTCTTGCCGATTACTTTTGAAATAGTAACCGACGAATATGTTGAAAATAAAAATCTTGTCGATTACTTTTAAAATAGTAACCGACAAATATGCTGAAAATAAAAATCTTGCCGATTACTTTTGAAAAAGTAACCGACAAATATGCTGAAAATAAAAATCTTGCCGATTACTTTTGAAATAGTCACCGACCAATATGCTGAAAATAAAAATCTTGCCGATTACTTTTGAAATAGTAACCGACGAATGTGCTGAAAATAAATAATGCCGATTACTATTGAAATAGTAACCGACAAATGTGCTGAAAATAAAAGTCTTGCCCATTACTTTTGAAATAGTAACCGACGAATATGTGCTGAAAATAAATCTTGCCGATTACATTTGAAATAGTAACCGACGAATGTGCTGAAAATAAATCATGCCGATTACTTTTAAAATAGTAAGCGACGAATATGTGCTGAAAATAAATCTTGCCGATTACTTTTGAAATAGTAACCGACGAATGTGTTGAAAATAAATCATGCCGATTACTTTTGAAATAGTAAGTGACGAATATGTTGAAAATAAAAATCTTACCGATTACTTTTGAAATAGTAACCAACGGATGTGCTGAAAATATAGTCTTGCCGATAACTTTTGAAATAGTAACCGACGAATATGTGCTGAAAATAAATCTTGCCGATTACTTTTGAAATAGTAACTGACGAATGTGCTGAAAATAAATCATGCCGATTACTTTTGAAATAGTAAGCGACGAATATGTTGAAAATAAAAATCTTACCGATTACTTTTGAAATAGTAACCAACGAATATGCTGAATATAAAGTCTTGCCGATTACTTTTGAAATAGTAACCGACGAATATGTTGAAAATAAAAATCTTGTCGATTACTTTTAAAATAGTAACCGACAAATATGCTGAAAATAAAAATCTTGCCGATTACTTTTGAAAAAGTAACCGACAAATATGCTGAAAATAAAAATCTTGCCGATTACTTTTGAAATAGTCACCGACCAATATGCTGAAAATAAAAATCTTGCCGATTACTTTTGAAATAGTAACCGACGAATGTGCTGAAAATAAATAATGCCGATTACTATTGAAATAGTAACCGACAAATGTGCTGAAAATAAAAGTCTTGCCCATTACTTTTGAAATAGTAACCGACGAATATGTGCTGAAAATAAATCTTGCCGATTACTTTTGAAATAGTAACCGACGAATGTGCTGAAAATAAATCATGCCGATTACTTTTGAAATAGTAAGCGACGAATATGTGCTGAAAATAAATCTTGCCGATTAATTTTGAAATAGTAACCGACGAATGTGTTGAAAATAAATCATGCCGATTACTTTTGAAATAGTAAGCGACGAATATGTTGAAAATAAAAATCTTACCGATTACTTTTGAAATAGTAACCAACGAATATGCTGAATATAAAGTCTTGCCGATTACTTTTGAAATAGTAATCGACGAATATGTTGAAAATAAAAATCTTGTCGATTACTTTTAAAATAGTAACCGACAAATATGCTGAAAATAAAAATCTTGCCGATTACTTTTGAAAAAGTAACCGACAAATATGCTGAAAATAAAAATCTTGCCGATTACTTTTGAAATAGTCACCGACCAATATGCTGAAAATAAAAATCTTGCCGATTACTTTTAAAATAGTAACCGACGAATGTGCAGAAAATAGATCATGCCGATTACTTTTGAAATAGTAACCGACGAATGTGTTGAAAATAAATCATGTCGATTACCTTTGAAATAGTAACCGACGAATCTGCTGAAAATAAATCATGCCGATTACTTTTGAAATAGTCACCGGCGAATATGCTGAAAATAAAAATCTTGCCAATTACTTTTGAAATAGTAACCGACGAATGTGCTGAAAATAAATCATGCCGATTACTTTGGAAATAGTAAGTGACGAATATGTTGAAAATAAAAATCTTACCGATTACTTTTGAAATAGTAACCAACGGATGTGCTGAAAATAAAGTCTTGCCGATAACTTTTGAAATAGTAACCGACGAATATGTGCTGAAAATAAATCTTGCCAATTACTTTTGAAATAGTAACTGACGAATGTGCTGAAAATAAATCATGCCGATTACTTTTGAAATAGTAAGCGACGAATATGTTGAAAATAAAAATCTTACCGATTACTTTTGAAATAGTAACCAACGAATATGCTGAATATAAAGTCTTGCCGATTACTTTTGAAATAGTAACCGACGAATATGTTGAAAATAAAAATCTTGTCGATTACATTTAAAATAGTAACCGACAAATATGCTGAAAATAAAAATCTTGCCGATTACTTTTGAAAAAGTAACCGACAAATATGCTGAAAATAAAAATCTTGCCGATTACTTTTGAAATAGTCACCGACCAATATGCTGAAAATAAAAATCTTGCCGATTACTTTTGAAATAGTAACCGACGAATGTGCTGAAAATAAATAATGTCGATTACTATTGAAATAGTAACCGACAAATGTGCTGAAAATAAAAGTCTTGCCCATTACTTTTGAAATAGTAACCGACGAATATGTGCTGAAAATAAATCTTGCCGATTACTTTTGAAATAGTAACCGACGAATGTGCTGAAAATAAATCATGCCGATTACTTTTGAAATAGTAAGCGACGAATATGTGCTGAAAATAAATCTTGCCGATTACTTTTGAAATAGTAACCGACGAATGTGTTGAAAATAAATCATGCCGATTACTTTAGAAATAGTAAGCGACGAATATGTTGAAAATAAAAATCTTACCGATTACTTTTGAAATAGTAACCAACGAATATGCTGAATATAAAGTCTTGCCGATTACTTTTGAAATAGTAACCGACGAATATGTTGAAAATAAAAATCTTGTCGATTACTTTTAAAATAGTAACCGACAAATATGCTGAAAATAAAAATCTTGCCGATTACTTTTGAAAAAGTAACCGACAAATATGCTGAAAATAAAATCTTGCCGATTACTTTTGAAATAGTCACCGACCAATATGCTGAAAATAAAAATCTTGCCGATTACTTTTGAAATAGTAACCGACGAATGTGCAGAAAATAGATCATGCCGATTACTTTTGAAATAGTAACCGACGAATGTGTTGAAAATAAATCATGTCGATTACCTTTGAAATAGTAACCGACGAATCTGCTGAAAATAAATCATGCCGATTACTTTTGAAATAGTCACCGGCGAATATGCTGAAAATAAAAATCTTGCCAATTACTTTTGAAATAGTAACCGACGAATGTGCTGAAAATAAATCATGCCGATTACTTTGGAAATAGTAAGTGACGAATATGTTGAAAATAAAAATCTTACCGATTACTTTTGAAATAGTAACCAACGGATGTGCTGAAAATAAAGTCTTGCCGATAACTTTTGAAATAGTAACCGATGAATATGTGCTGAAAATAAATCTTGCCGATTACTTTTGAAATAGTAACTGACGAATGTGCTGAAAATAAATCATGCCGATTACTTTTGAAATAGTAAGCGACGAATATGTTGAAAATAAAAATCTTACCGATTACTTTTGAAATAGTAACCAACGAATATGCTGAATATAAAGTCTTGCCGATTACTTTTGAAATAGTAATCGACGAATATGTTGAAAATAAAAATCTTGTCGATTACTTTTAAAATAGTAACCGACAAATATGCTGAAAATAAAAATCTTGCCGATTACTTTTGAAAAAGTAACCGACAAATATGCTGAAAATAAAAATCTTGCCGATTACTTTTGAAATAGTCACCGACCAATATGCTGAAAATAAAAATCTTGCCGATTACTTTTGAAATAGTAACCGACGAATGTGCTGAAAATAAATAATGCCGATTACTATTGAAATAGTAACCGACAAATGTGCTGAAAATAAAAGTCTTGCCCATTACTTTTGAAATAGTAACCGACGAATATGTGCTGAAAATAAATCTTGCCGATTACTTTTGAAATAGTAACCGACGAATGTGCTGAAAATAAATCATGCCGATTACTTTTGAAATAGTAAGCGACGAATATGTGCTGAAAATAAATCTTGCCGATTACTTTTGAAATAGTAACCGACGAATGTGTTGAAAATAAATCATGCCGATTACTTTAGAAATAGTAAGCGACGAATATGTTGAAAATAAAAATCTTACCGATTACTTTTGAAATAGTAACCAACGAATATGCTGAATATAAAGTCTTGCCGATTACTTTTGAAATAGTAACCGACGAATATGTTGAAAATAAAAATCTTGTCGATTACTTTTAAAATAGTAACCGACAAATATGCTGAAAATAAAAATCTTGCCGATTACTTTTGAAAAAGTAACCGACAAATATGCTGAAAATAAAAATCTTGCCGATTACTTTTGAAATAGTCACCGACCAATATGCTGAATATAAAAATCTTGCCGATTACTTTTGAAATAGTAACCGACGAATGTGCTGAAAATAAATAATGCCGATTACTATTGAAATAGTAACCGACAAATGTGCTGAAAATAAAAGTCTTGCCCATTACTTTTGAAATAGTAACCGACGAATATGTGCTGAAAATAAATCTTGCCGATTACTTTTGAAATAGTAACCGACGAATGTGCTGAAAATAAATCATGCCGATTACTTTTGAAATAGTAAGCGACGAATATGTGCTGAAAATAAATCTTGCCGATTACTTTTGAAATAGTAACCGACGAATGTGTTGAAAATAAATCATGCCGATTACTTTTGAAATAGTAAGCGACGAATATGTTGAAAATAAAAATCTTACCGATTACTTTTGAAATAGTAACCAACGAATATGCTGAATATAAAGTCTTGCCGATTACTTTTGAAATAGTAACCGACGAATATGTTGAAAATAAAAATCTTGTCGATTACTTTTAAAATAGTAACCGACAAATATGCTGAAAATAAAAATCTTGCCGATTACTTTTGAAAAAGTAACCGACAAATATGCTGAAAATAAAAATCTTGCCGATTACTTTTGAAATAGTCACCGACCAATATACTGAAAATAAAAATCTTGCCGATTACTTTTGAAATAGTAACCGACGAATGTGTAGAAAATAGATCATGCCGATTACTTTTGAAATAGTAACCGACGAATGTGTTGAAAATAAATCATGTCGATTACCTTTGAAATAGTAACCGACGAATCTGCTGAAAATAAATCATGCCGATTACTTTTGAAATAGTCACCGGCGAATATGCTGAAAATAAAAATCTTGTCAATTACTTTTGAAATAGTAACCGACGAATGTGCTGAAAATAAATCATGCCGATTACTTTGGAAATAGTAAGTGACGAATATGTTGAAAATAAAAATCTTACCGATTACTTTTGAAATAGTAACCAACGGATGTGCTGAAAATAAAGTCTTGCCGATAACTTTTGAAATAGTAACCGACGAATATGTGCTGAAAATAAATCATGCCGATTACTTTTGAAATAGTAAGTGACGAATATGTTGAAAATAAAAATCTTACCGATTACTTTTGAAATAGTAACCAACGAATATGCTGAATATAAAGTCTTGCCGATTACTTTTGAAATAGTAACCGACGAATATGTTGAAAATAAAAATCTTGTCGATTACTTTTAAAATAGTAACCGACAAATATGCTGAAAATAAAAATCTTGCCGATTACTTTTGAAAAAGTAACCGACAAATATGCTGAAAATAAAAATCTTGCCGATTACTTTTGAAATAGTCACCGACCAATATGCTGAAAATAAAAATCTTGGCGATTACTTTTGAAATAGTAACCGACGAATGTGCTGAAAATAAATAATGTCGATTACTATTGAAATAGTAACCGACAAATGTGCTGAAAATAAAAGTCTTGCCCATTACTTTTGAAATTGTAACCGACGAATATGTGCTGAAAATAAATCTTGCCGATTACTTTTGAAATAGTAACCGACGAATGTGCTGAAAATAAATCATGCCGATTACTTTTGAAATAGTAAGCGACGAATATGTGCTGAAAATAAATCTTGCCGATTACTTTTGAAATAGTAACCGACGAATGTGTTGAAAATAAATCATGCCGATTACTTTAGAAATAGTAAGCGACGAATATGTTGAAAATAAAAATCTTACCGATTACTTTTGAAATAGTAACCAACGAATCTGCTGAATATAAAGTCTTGCCGATTACTTTTGAAATAGTAACCGACGAATATGTTGAAAATAAAAATCTTGTCGATTACTTTTAAAATAGTAACCGACAAATATGCTGAAAATAAAAATCTTGCCGATTACTTTTGAAAAAGTAACCGACAAATATGCTGAAAATAAAAATCTTGCCGATTACTTTTGAAATAGTCACCGACCAATATGCTGAAAATAAAAATCTTGCCGATTACTTTTGAAATAGTAACCGACGAATGTGCAGAAAATAGATCATGCCGATTACTTATGAAATAGTAACCGACGAATGTGTTGAAAATAAATCATGTCGATTACCTTTGAAATAGTAACCGACGAATCTGCTGAAAATAAATCATGCCGATTACTTTTGAAATAGTCACCGGCGAATATGCTGAAAATAAAAATCTTGCCAATTACTTTTGAAATAGTAACCGACGAATGTGCTGAAAATAAATCATGCCGATTACTTTTGAAATAGTCACCGGCGAATATGCTGAAAATAAAAATCTTGTCAATTACTTTTGAAATAGTAACCGACGAATGTGCTGAAAATAAATCATGCCGATTACTTTGGAAATAGTAAGTGACGAATATGTTGAAAATAAAAATCTTACCGATTACTTTTGAAATAGTAACCAACGGATGTGCTGAAAATAAAGTCTTGCCGATAACTTTTGAAATAGTAACCGACGAATATGTGCTGAAAATAAATCTTGCCGATTACTTTTGAAATAGTAACTGACGAATGTGCTGAAAATAAATCATGCCGATTACTTTTGAAATAGTAAGCGACGAATATGTTGAAAATAAAAATCTTACCGATTACTTTTGAAATAGTAACCAACGAATATGCTGAATATAAAGTCTTGCCGATTACTTTTGAAATAGTAACCGACGAATATGTTGAAAATAAAAATCTTGTCGATTACTTTTAAAATAGTAACCGACAAATATGCTGAAAATAAAAATCTTGCCGATTACTTTTGAAAAAGTAACCGACAAATATGCTGAAAGTAAAAATCTTGCCGATTACTTTTGAAATAGTAACCGACGAATGTGCTGAAAATAAATAATGCCGATTACTATTGAAATAGTAACCGACAAATGTGCTGAAAATAAAAGTCTTGCCCATTACTTTTGAAATAGTAACCGACGAATATGTGCTGAAAATAAATCTTGCCGATTACTTTTGAAATAGTAACCGACGAATGTGTTGAAAATAAATCATGCCGATTACTTTTGAAATAGTAAGCGACGAATATGTTGAAAATAAAAATCTTACCGATTACTTTTGAAATAGTAACCAACGAATATGCTGAATATAAAGTCTTGCCGATTACTTTTGAAATAGTAACCGACGAATATGTTGAAAATAAAAATCTTGTCGATTACTTTTAAAATAGTAACCGACAAATATGCTGAAAATAAAAATCTTGCCGATTACTTTTGAAAAAGTCACCGACCAATATGCTGAAAATAAAAATCTTGCCGATTACTTTTGAAATAGTAACCGACGAATGTGCTGAAAATAAATAATGCTGATTACTATTGAAATAGTAACCGACAAATGTGCTGAAAATAATAGTCTTGCCCATTACTTTTGAAATAGTAACCGACGAATATGTGCTGAAAATAAATCTTGCCGATTACTTTTGAAATAGTAACCGACGAATGTGCTGAAAATAAATCATGCCGATTACTTTTGAAATAGTAAGCGACGAATATGTTGAAAATAAAAATCTTACCGATTACTTTTGAAATAGTAACCAACGAATATGCTGAATATAAAGTCTTGCCGATTACTTTTGAAATAGTAACCGACGAATATGTTGAAAATAAAAATCTTGTCGATTACTTTTAAAATAGTAACCGACAAATATGCTGAAAATAAAAATCTTGCCGATTACTTTTGAAAAAGTAACCGACAAATATGCTGAAAATAAAAATCTTGCCGATTACTTTTGAAATAGTCACCGACCAATATGCTGAAAATAAAAATCTTGCCGATTACTTTTGAAATAGTAACCGACGAATGTGCTGAAAATAAATAATGCCGATTACTATTGAAATAGTAACCGACAAATGTGCTGAAAATAAAAGTCTTGCCCATTACTTTTGAAATAGTAACCGACGAATATGTGCTGAAAATAAATCTTGCCGATTACTTTTGAAATAGTAACCGACGAATGTGCTGAAAATAAATCATGCCGATTACTTTTGAAATAGTAAGCGACGAATATGTGCTGAAAATAAATCTTGCCGATTACTTTTGAAATAGTAACCGACGAATGTGGTGAAAATAAATCATGCCGATTACTTTTGAAATAGTAAGCGACGAATATGTTGAAAATAAAAATCTTACCGATTACTTTTGAAATAGTAACCAACGAATATGCTGAATATAAAGTCTTGCCGATTACTTTTGAAATAGTAACCGACGAATATGTTGAAAATAAAAATCTTGTCGATTACTTTTAAAATAGTAACCGACAAATATGCTGAAAATAAAAATCTTGCCGATTACTTTTGAAATAGTCACCGACCAATATGCTGAAAATAAAAATCTTGCCGATTACTTTTGAAATAGTAACCGACGAATGTGCAGAAAATAGATCATGCCGATTACTTTTGAAATAGTAACCGACGAATGTGTTGAAAATAAATCATGTCGATTACCTTTGAAATAGTAACCGACGAATCTGCTGAAAATAAATCATGCCGATTACTTTTGAAATAGTCACCGGCGAATATGCTGAAAATAAAAATCTTGTCAATTACTTTTGAAATAGTAACCGACGAATGTGCTGAAAATAAATCATGCCGATTACTTTGGAAATAGTAAGTGACGAATATGTTGAAAATAAAAATCTTACCGATTACTTTTGAAATAGTAACCAACGGATGTGCTGAAAATAAAGTCTTGCCGATAACTTTTGAAATAGTAACCGACGAATATGTGCTGAAAATAAATCATGCCGATTACTTTTGAAATAGTAAGCGACGAATATGTTGAAAATAAAAATCTTACCGATTACTTTTGAAATAGTAACCAACGAATATGCTGAATATAAAGTCTTGCCGATTACTTTTGAAATAGTAACCGACGAATATGTTGAAAATAAAAATCTTGTCGATTACTTTTAAAATAGTAACCGACAAATATGCTGAAAATAAAAATCTTGCCGATTACTTTTGAAAAAGTAACCGACAAATATGCTGAAAATAAAAATCTTGCCGATTACTTTTGAAATAGTCACCGACCAATATGCTGAAAATAAAAATCTTGCCGATTACTTTTGAAATAGTAACCGACGAATGTGCTGAAAATAAATAATGCCGATTACTATTGAAATAGTAACCGACAAATGTGCTGAAAATAAATCATGTCGGTTACCTTTGAAATAGTAACCGACGAATCTGCTGAAAATAAATCATGCCGATTACTTTTGAAATAGTCACCGGCAAATATGCTGAAAATAAAAATCTTGCCAATTACTTTTGAAATAGTAACCGACGAATGTGCTGAAAATAAATCATGCCGATTACTTTTGAAATAGTAAGCAACGAATATGTGCTGAAAATAAATCTTGCCGATTACTTTTGAAATAGTAACCGACGAATGTGTTGAAAATAAATCATGCCGATTACTTTTGAAATAGTAAGCGACGAATATGTTGAAAATAAAAATCTTACCGATTACTTTTGAAATAGTAACCAACGAATATGCTGAATATAAAGTCTTGCCGATTACTTTTGAAATAGTAACCGACGAATATGTTGAAAATAAAAATCTTGTCGATTACTTTTAAAATAGTAACCGACAAATATGCTGAAAATAAAAATCTTGCCGATTACTTTTGAAAAAGTAACCGACAAATATGCTGAAAATAAAAATCTTGCCGATTACTTTTGAAATAGTCACCGACCAATATGCTGAAAATAAAAATCTTGCCGATTACTTTTGAAATAGTAACCGACGAATGTGCAGAAAATAGATCATGCCGATTACTTTTGAAATAGTAACCGACGAATGTGTTGAAAATAAATCATGTCGGTTACCTTTGAAATAGCAACCGACGAATCTGCTGAAAATAAATCATGCCTATTACTTTTGAAATAGTCACCGGCGAATATGCTGAAAATAAAAATCTTGCCAATTACTTTTGAAATAGTAACCGACGAATGTGCTGAAAATAAATCATGCCGATTACTTTGGAAATAGTAAGTGACGAATATGTTGAAAATAAAAATCTTACCGATTACTTTTGAAATAGTAACCAACGGATGTGCTGAAAATAAAGTCTTGCCGATAACTTTTGAAATAGTAACCGACGAATATGTGCTGAAAATAAATCTTGCCGATTACTTTTGAAATAGTAACTGACGAATGTGCTGAAAATAAATCATGCCGATTACTTTTGAAATAGTAAGCGACGAATATGTTGAAAATAAAAATCTTACCGATTACTTTTGAAATAGTAACCAACGAATATGCTGAATATAAAGTCTTGCCGATTACTTTTGAAATAGTAACCGACGAATATGTTGAAAATAAAAATCTTGTCGATTACTTTTAAAATAGTAACCGACAAATATGCTGAAAATAAAAATCTTGCCGATTACTTTTGAAAAAGTAACCGACAAATATGCTGAAAATAAAAATCATGCCGATTACTTTTGAAATAGTCACCGACCAATATGCTGAAAATAAAAATCTTGCCGATTACTTTTGAAATAGTAACCGACGAATGTGCAGAAAATAGATCATGCCGATTACTTTTGAAATAGTAACCGACGAATGTGTTGAAAATAAATCATGTCGGTTACCTTTGAAATAGCAACCGACGAATCTGCTGAAAATAAATCATGCCTATTACTTTTGAAATAGTCACCGGCGAATATGCTGAAAATAAAAATCTTGCCAATTACTTTTGAAATAGTAACCGACGAATGTGCTGAAAATAAATCATGCCGATTACTTTGGAAATAGTAAGTGACGAATATGTTGAAAATAAAAATCTTACCGATTACTTTTGAAATAGTAACCAACGGATGTGCTGAAAATAAAGTCTTGCCGATAACTTTTGAAATAGTAACCGACGAATATGTGCTGAAAATAAATCTTGCCGATTACTTTTGAAATAGTAACTGACGAATGTGCTGAAAATAAATCATGCCGATTACTTTTGAAATAGTAAGCGACGAATATGTTGAAAATAAAAATCTTACCGATTACTTTTGAAATAGTAACCAACGAATATGCTGAATATAAAGTCTTGCCGATTACTTTTGAAATAGTAACCGACGAATATGTTGAAAATAAAAATCTTGTCGATTACTTTTAAAATAGTAACCGACAAATATGCTGAAAATAAAAATCTTGCCGATTACTTTTGAAAAAGTAACCGACAAATATGCTGAAAATAAAAATCTTGCCGATTACTTTTGAAATAGTCACCGACCAATATGCTGAAAATAAAAATCTTGCCGATTACTTTTGAAATAGTAACCGACGAATGTGCTGAAAATAAATAATGCCGATTACTATTGAAATAGTAACCGACAAATGTGCTGAAAATAAATCATGTCGGTTACCTTTGAAATAGTAACCGACGAATCTGCTGAAAATAAATCATGCCGATTACTTTTGAAATAGTCACCGGCAAATATGCTGAAAATAAAAATCTTGCCAATTACTTTTGAAATAGTAACCGACGAATGTGCTGAAAATAAATCATGCCGATTACTTTTGAAATAGTAAGCAACGAATATGTGCTGAAAATAAATCTTGCCGATTACTTTTGAAATAGTAACCGACGAATGTGTTGAAAATAAATCATGCCGATTACTTTTGAAATAGTAAGCGACGAATATGTTGAAAATAAAAATCTTACCGATTACTTTTGAAATAGTAACCAACGAATATGCTGAATATAAAGTCTTGCCGATTACTTTTGAAATAGTAACCGACGAATATGTTGAAAATAAAAATCTTGTCGATTACTTTTAAAATAGTAACCGACAAATATGCTGAAAATAAAAATCTTGCCGATTACTTTTGAAAAAGTAACCGACAAATATGCTGAAAATAAAAATCTTGCCGATTACTTTTGAAATAGTCACCGACCAATATGCTGAAAATAAAAATCTTGCCGATTACTTTTGAAATAGTAACCGACGAATGTGCAGAAAATAGATCATGCCGATTACTTTTGAAATAGTAACCGACGAATGTGTTGAAAATAAATCATGTCGGTTACCTTTGAAATAGCAACCGACGAATCTGCTGAAAATAAATCATGCCTATTACTTTTGAAATAGTCACCGGCGAATATGCTGAAAATAAAAATCTTGCCAATTACTTTTGAAATAGTAACCGACGAATGTGCTGAAAATAAATCATGCCGATTACTTTGGAAATAGTAAGTGACGAATATGTTGAAAATAAAAATCTTACCGATTACTTTTGAAATAGTAACCAACGGATGTGCTGAAAATAAAGTCTTGCCGATAACTTTTGAAATAGTAACCGACGAATATGTGCTGAAAATAAATCTTGCCGATTACTTTTGAAATAGTAACTGACGAATGTGCTGAAAATAAATCATGCCGATTACTTTTGAAATAGTAAGCGACGAATATGTTGAAAATAAAAATCTTACCGATTACTTTTGAAATAGTAACCAACGAATATGCTGAATATAAAGTCTTGCCGATTACTTTTGAAATAGTAACCGACGAATATGTTGAAAATAAAAATCTTGTCGATTACTTTTAAAATAGTAACCGACAAATATGCTGAAAATAAAAATCTTGCCGATTACTTTTGAAAAAGTAACCGACAAATATGCTGAAAATAAAAATCTTGCCGATTACTTTTGAAATAGTCACCGACCAATATGCTGAAAATAAAAATCTTGCCGATTACTTTTGAAATAGTAACCGACGAATGTGCTGAAAATAAATAATGCCGATTACTATTGAAATAGTAACCGACAAATGTGCTGAAAATAAATCATGTCGGTTACCTTTGAAATAGTAACCGACGAATCTGCTGAAAATAAATCATGCCGATTACCTTTGAAATAGTCACCGGCAAATATGCTGAAAATAAAAATCTTGCCAATTACTTTTGAAATAGTAACCGACGAATGTGCTGAAAATAAATCATGCCGATTACTTTGGAAATAGTAAGTGACGAATATGTTGAAAATAAAAATCTTACCGATTACTTTTGAAATAGTAACCAACGGATGTGCTGAAAATAAAGTCTTGCCGATAACTTTTGAAATAGTAACCGACGAATATGTGCTGAAAATAAATCTTGCCGATTACTTTTGAAATAGTAACTGACGAATGTGCTGAAAATAAATCATGCCGATTACTTTTGAAATAGTAAGCGACGAATATGTTGAAAATAAAAATCTTACCGATTACTTTTGAAATAGTAACCAACGAAAATGCTGAATATAAAGTCTTGCCGATTACTTTTGAAATAGTAACCGACGAATATGTTGAAAATAAAAATCTTGTCGATTACTTTTAAAATAGTAACCGACAAATATGATGAAAATAAAAATCTTGCCGATTACTTTTGAAAAAGTAACCGACAAATATGCTGAAAATAAAAATCTTGCCGATTACTTTTGAAATAGTCACCGACCAATATGCTGAAAATAAAAATCTTGCCGATTACTTTTGAAATAGTAACCGACGAATGTGCTGAAAATAAATAATGCCGATTACTATTGAAATAGTAACCGACAAATGTGCTGAAAATAAATCATGTCGGTTACCTTTGAAATAGTAACCGACGAATCTGCTGAAAATAAATCATGCCGATTACCTTTGAAATAGTCACCGGCAAATATGCTGAAAATAAAAATCTTGCCAATTACTTTTGAAATAGTAACCGACGAATGTGCTGAAAATAAATCATGCCGATTACTTTGGAAATAGTAAGTGACGAATATGTTGAAAATAAAAATCTTACCGATTACTTTTGAAATAGTAACCAACGGATGTGCTGAAAATAAAGTCTTGCCGATAACTTTTGAAATAGTAACCGACGATTATGTGCTGAAAATAAATCTTGCCGATTACTTTTGAAATAGTAACTGACGAATGTGCTGAAAATAAATCATGCCGATTACTTTTGAAATAGTAAGCGACGAATATGTTGAAAATAAAAATCTTACCGATTACTTTTGAAATAGTAACCAACGAAAATGCTGAATATAAAGTCTTGCCGATTACTTTTGAAATAGTAACCGACGAATATGTTGAAAATAAAAATCTTGTCGATTACTTTTAAAATAGTAACCGACAAATATGATGAAAATAAAAATCTTGCCGATTACTTTTGAAAAAGTAACCGACAAATATGCTGAAAATAAAAATCTTGCCGATTACTTTTGAAATAGTCACCGACCAATATGCTGAAAATAAAAATCTTGCCGATTACTTTTGAAATAGTAATCGACGAATGTGCAGAAAATAGATCATGCCGATTACTTTTGAAATAGTAACCGACGAATGTGTTGAAAATAAATCATGTCGGTTACCTTTGAAATAGTAACCGACGAATCTGCTGAAAATAAATCATGCCGATTACTTTTGAAATAGTCACCGGCGAATATGCTGAAAATAAAAATCTTGCCGATTACTTTTGAAATAGTCACCGACCAATATGCTGAAAATAAAAATCTTGCCGATTACTTTTGAAATAGTAACCGACGAATGTGCTGAAAATAAATAATGCCGATTACTATTGAAATAGTAACCGACAAATGTGCTGAAAATAAATCATGTCGGTTACCTTTGAAATAGTAACCGACGAATCTGCTGAAAATAAATCATGCCGATTACTTTTGAAATAGTCACCGGCAAATATGCTGAAAATAAAAATCTTGCCAATTACTTTTGAAATAGTAACCGACGAATGTGCTGAAAATAAATCATGCCGATTACTTTGGAAATAGTAAGTGACGAATATGTTGAAAATAAAAATCTTACCGATTACTTTTGAAATAGTAACCAACGGATGTGCTGAAAATAAAGTCTTGCCGATAACTTTTGAAATAGTAACCGACGAATATGTGCTGAAAATAAATCTTGCCGATTACTTTTGAAATAGTAACTGACGAATGTGCTGAAAATAAATCATGCCGATTACTTTTGAAATAGTAAGCGACGAATATGTTGAAAATAAAAATCTTACCGATTACTTTTGAAATAGTAACCAACGAATATGGTGAATATAAAGTCTTGCCGATTACTTTTGAAATAGTAACCGACGAATATGTTGAAAATAAAAATCTTGTCGATTACTTTTAAAATAGTAACCGACAAATATGATGAAAATAAAAATCTTGCCGATTACTTTTGAAAAAGTAACCGACAAATATGCTGAAAATAAAAATCTTGCCGATTACTTTTGAAATAGTCACCGACCAATATGCTGAAAATAAAAATCTTGCCGATTACTTTTGAAATAGTAACCGACGAATGTGCAGAAAATAGATCATGCCGATTACTTTTGAAATAGTAACCGACGAATGTGTTGAAAATAAATCATGTCGGTTACCTTTGAAATAGTAACCGACGAATCTGCTGAAAATAAATCATGCCGATTACTTTTGAAATAGTCACCGGCGAATATGCTGAAAATAAAAATCTTGCCGATTACTTTTGAAATAGTCACCGACCAATATGCTGAAAATAAAAATCTTGCCGATTACTTTTGAAATAGTAACCGACGAATGTGCTGAAAATAAATAATGCCGATTACTATTGAAATAGTAACCGACAAATGTGCTGAAAATAAATCATGTCGGTTACCTTTGAAATAGTAACCGACGAATCTGCTGAAAATAAATCATGCCGATTACTTTTGAAATAGTCACCGGCAAATATGCTGAAAATAAAAATCTTGCCAATTACTTTTGAAATAGTAACCGACGAATGTGCTGAAAATAAATCATGCCGATTACTTTGGAAATAGTAAGTGACGAATATGTTGAAAATAAAAATCTTACCGATTACTTTTGAAATAGTAACCAACGGATGTGCTGAAAATAAAGTCTTGCCGATAACTTTTGAAATAGTAACCGACGAATATGTGCTGAAAATAAATCTTGCCGATTACTTTTGAAATAGTAACTGACGAATGTGCTGAAAATAAATCATGCCGATTACTTTTGAAATAGTAAGCGACGAATATGTTGAAAATAAAAATCTTACCGATTACTTTTGAAATAGTAACCAACGAATATGCTGAATATAAAGTCTTGCCGATTACTTTTGAAATAGTAACCGACGAATATGTTGAAAATAAAAATCTTGTCGATTACTTTTAAAATAGTAACCGACAAATATGATGAAAATAAAAATCTTGCCGATTACTTTTGAAAAAGTAACCGACAAATATGCTGAAAATAAAAATCTTGCCGATTACTTTTGAAATAGTCACCGACCAATATGCTGAAAATAAAAATCTTGCCGATTACTTTTGAAATAGTAACCGACGAATGTGCAGAAAATAGATCATGCCGATTACTTTTGAAATAGTAACCGACGAATGTGTTGAAAATAAATCATGTCGGTTACCTTTGAAATAGTAACCGACGAATCTGCTGAAAATAAATCATGCCGATTACTTTTGAAATAGTCACCGGCGAATATGATGAAAATAAAAATCTTGCCAATTACTTTTGAAATAGTAACCGACGAATGTGCTGAAAATAAATCATGCCGATTACTTTGGAAATAGTAAGTGACGAATATGTTGAAAATAAAAATCTTACCGATTACTTTTGAAATAGTAACCAACGGATGTGCTGAAAATAAAGTCTTGCCGATAACTTTTGAAATAGTAACCGACGAATATGTGCTGAAAATAAATCTTGCCGATTACTTTTGAAATAGTAACTGACGAATGTGCTGAAAATAAATCATGCCGATTACTTTTGAAATAGTAAGCGACGAATATGTTGAAAATAAAAATCTTACCGATTACTTTTGAAATAGTAACCAACGAATATGCTGAATATAAAGTCTTGCCGATTACTTTTGAAATAGTAACCGACGAATATGTTGAAAATAAAAATCTTGTCGATTACTTTTAAAATAGTAACCGACAAATATGCTGAAAATAAAAATCTTGCCGATTACTTTTGAAAAAGTAACCGACAAATATGCTGAAAATAAAAATCTTGCCGATTACTTTTGAAATAGTCACCGACCAATATGCTGAAAATAAAAATCTTGCCGATTACTTTTGAAATAGTAACCGACGAATGTGCAGAAAATAGATCATGCCGATTACTTTTGAAATAGTAACCGACGAATGTGTTGAAAATAAATCATGTCGGTTACCTTTGAAATAGTAACCGACGAATCTGCTGAAAATAAATCATGCCGATTACTTTTGAAATAGTCACCGGCGAATATGCTGAAAATAAAAATCTTGCCGATTACTTTTGAAATAGTCACCGACCAATATGCTGAAAATAAAAATCTTGCCGATTACTTTTGAAATAGTAACCGACGAATGTGCTGAAAATAAATAATGCCGATTACTATTGAAATAGTAACCGACAAATGTGCTGAAAATAAATCATGTCGGTTACCTTTGAAATAGTAACCGACGAATCTGCTGAAAATAAATCATGCCGATTACTTTTGAAATAGTCACCGGCAAATATGCTGAAAATAAAAATCTTGCCAATTACTTTTGAAATAGTAACCGACGAATGTGCTGAAAATAAATCATGCCGATTACTTTGGAAATAGTAAGTGACGAATATGTTGAAAATAAAAATCTTACCGATTACTTTTGAAATAGTAACCAACGGATGTGCTGAAAATAAAGTCTTGCCGATAACTTTTGAAATAGTAACCGACGAATATGTGCTGAAAATAAATCTTGCCGATTACTTTTGAAATAGTAACTGACGAATGTGCTGAAAATAAATCATGCCGATTACTTTTGAAATAGTAAGCGACGAATATGTTGAAAATAAAAATCTTACCGATTACTTTTGAAATAGTAACCAACGAATATGGTGAATATAAAGTCTTGCCGATTACTTTTGAAATAGTAACCGACGAATATGTTGAAAATAAAAATCTTGTCGATTACTTTTAAAATAGTAACCGACAAATATGATGAAAATAAAAATCTTGCCGATTACTTTTGAAAAAGTAACCGACAAATATGCTGAAAATAAAAATCTTGCCGATTACTTTTGAAATAGTCACCGACCAATATGCTGAAAATAAAAATCTTGCCGATTACTTTTGAAATAGTAACCGACGAATGTGCAGAAAATAGATCATGCCGATTACTTTTGAAATAGTAACCGACGAATGTGTTGAAAATAAATCATGTCGGTTACCTTTGAAATAGTAACCGACGAATCTGCTGAAAATAAATCATGCCGATTACTTTTGAAATCGTCACCGGCGAATATGCTGAAAATAAAAATCTTGCCGATTACTTTTGAAATAGTCACCGACCAATATGCTGAAAATAAAAATCTTGCCGATTACTTTTGAAATAGTAACCGACGAATGTGCTGAAAATAAATAATGCCGATTACTATTGAAATAGTAACCGACAAATGTGCTGAAAATAAATCATGTCGGTTACCTTTGAAATAGTAACCGACGAATCTGCTGAAAATAAATCATGCCGATTACTTTTGAAATAGTCACCGGCAAATATGCTGAAAATAAAAATCTTGCCAATTACTTTTGAAATAGTAACCGACGAATGTGCTGAAAATAAATCATGCCGATTACTTTGGAAATAGTAAGTGACGAATATGTTGAAAATAAAAATCTTACCGATTACTTTTGAAATAGTAACCAACGGATGTGCTGAAAATAAAGTCTTGCCGATAACTTTTGAAATAGTAACCGACGAATATGTGCTGAAAATAAATCTTGCCGATTACTTTTGAAATAGTAACTGACGAATGTGCTGAAAATAAATCATGCCGATTACTTTTGAAATAGTAAGCGACGAATATGTTGAAAATAAAAATCTTACCGATTACTTTTGAAATAGTAACCAACGAATATGCTGAATATAAAGTCTTGCCGATTACTTTTGAAATAGTAACCGACGAATATGTTGAAAATAAAAATCTTGTCGATTACTTTTAAAATAGTAACCGACAAATATGATGAAAATAAAAATCTTGCCGATTACTTTTGAAAAAGTAACCGACAAATATGCTGAAAATAAAAATCTTGCCGATTACTTTTGAAATAGTCACCGACCAATATGCTGAAAATAAAAATCTTGCCGATTACTTTTGAAATAGTAACCGACGAATGTGCAGAAAATAGATCATGCCGATTACTTTTGAAATAGTAACCGACGAATGTGTTGAAAATAAATCATGTCGGTTACCTTTGAAATAGTAACCGACGAATCTGCTGAAAATAAATCATGCCGATTACTTTTGAAATAGTCACCGGCGAATATGCTGAAAATAAAAATCTTGCCAATTACTTTTGAAATAGTAACCGACGAATGTGCTGAAAATAAATCATGCCGATTACTTTGGAAATAGTAAGTGACGAATATGTTGAAAATAAAAATCTTACCGATTACTTTTGAAATAGTAACCAACGGATGTGCTGAAAATAAAGTCTTGCCGATAACTTTTGAAATAGTAACCGACGAATATGTGCTGAAAATAAATCTTGCCGATTACTTTTGAAATAGTAACTGACGAATGTGCTGAAAATAAATCATGCCGATTACTTTTGAAATAGTAAGCGACGAATATGTTGAAAATAAAAATCTTACCGATTACTTTTGAAATAGTAACCAACGAATATGCTGAATATAAAGTCTTGCCGATTACTTTTGAAATAGTAACCGACGAATATGTTGAAAATAAAAATCTTGTCGATTACTTTTAAAATAGTAACCGACAAATATGCTGAAAATAAAAATCTTGCCGATTACTTTTGAAAAAGTAACCGACAAATATGCTGAAAATAAAAATCTTGCCGATTACTTTTGAAATAGTCACCGACCAATATGCTGAAAATAAAAATCTTGCCGATTACTTTTGAAATAGTAACCGACGAATGTGCAGAAAATAGATCATGCCGATTACTTTTGAAATAGTAACCGACGAATGTGTTGAAAATAAATCATGTCGGTTACCTTTGAAATAGTAACCGACGAATCTGCTGAAAATAAATCATGCCGATTACTTTTGAAATAGTCACCGGCGAATATGCTGAAAATAAAAATCTTGCCAATTACTTTTGAAATAGTAACCGACGAATGTGCTGAAAATAAATCATGCCGATTACTTTGGAAATAGTAAGTGACGAATATGTTGAAAATAAAAATCTTACCGATTACTTTTGAAATAGTAACCAACGGATGTGCTGAAAATAAAGTCTTGCCGATAACTTTTGAAATAGTAACCGACGAATATGTGCTGAAAATAAATCTTGCCGATTACTTTTGAAATAGTAACTGACGAATGTGCTGAAAATAAATCATGCCGATTACTTTTGAAATAGTAAGCGACGAATATGTTGAAAATAAAAATCTTACCGATTACTTTTGAAATAGTAACCAACGAATATGCTGAATATAAAGTCTTGCCGATTACTTTTGAAATAGTAACCGACGAATATGTTGAAAATAAAAATCTTGTCGATTACTTTTAAAATAGTAACCGACAAATATGCTGAAAATAAAAATCTTGCCGATTACTTTTGAAAAAGTAACCGACAAATATGCTGAAAATAAAAATCTTGCCGATTACTTTTGAAATAGTCACCGACCAATATGCTGAAAATAAAAATCTTGCCGATTACTTTTGAAATAGTAACCGACGAATGTGCTGAAAATAAATAATGCCGATTACTATTGAAATAGTAACCGACAAATGTGCTGAAAATAAATCATGTCGGTTACCTTTGAAATAGTAACCGACGAATCTGCTGAAAATAAATCATGCCGATTACCTTTGAAATAGTCACCGGCAAATATGCTGAAAATAAAAATCTTGCCAATTACTTTTGAAATAGTAACCGACGAATGTGCTGAAAATAAATCATGCCGATTACTTTGGAAATAGTAAGTGACGAATATGTTGAAAATAAAAATCTTACCGATTACTTTTGAAATAGTAACCAACGGATGTGCTGAAAATAAAGTCTTGCCGATAACTTTTGAAATAGTAACCGACGAATATGTGCTGAAAATAAATCTTGCCGATTACTTTTGAAATAGTAACTGACGAATGTGCTGAAAATAAATCATGCCGATTACTTTTGAAATAGTAAGCGACGAATATGTTGAAAATAAAAATCTTACCGATTACTTTTGAAATAGTAACCAACGAATATGCTGAATATAAAGTCTTGCCGATTACTTTTGAAATAGTAACCGACGAATATGTTGAAAATAAAAATCTTGTCGATTACTTTTAAAATAGTAACCGACAAATATGCTGAAAATAAAAATCTTGCCGATTACTTTTGAATAAGTAACCGACAAATTTGCTGAAAATAAAAATCTTGCCGATTACTTTTGAAATAGTCACCGACCAATATGCTGAAAATAAAAATCTTGCCGATTACTTTTGAAATAGTAACCGACGAATGTGCTGAAAATAAATAATGCCGATTACTATTGAAATAGTCACCGACAAATGTGCTGAAAATAAATGTCTTGCCCATTACTTTTGAAATAGTAACCGACGAATATGTGCTGAAAATAAATCTTGCCGATTACTTTTGAAATAGTAACCGACGAATGTGCTGAAAATAAATAATGCCGATTACTATTGAAATAGTAACCGACAAATGTGCTGAAAATAAATCATGTCGGTTACCTTTGAAATAGTAACCGACGAATCTGCTGAAAATAAATCATGCCGATTACTTTTGAAATAGTCACCGGCAAATATGCTGAAAATAAAAATCTTGCCAATTACTTTTGAAATAGTAACCGACGAATGTGCTGAAAATAAATCATGCCGATTACTTTTGAAATAGTAAGCAACGAATATGTGCTGAAAATAAATCTTGCCGATTACTTTTGAAATAGTAACCGACGAATGTGTTGAAAATAAATCATGCCGATTACTTTTGAAATAGTAAGCGACGAATATGTTGAAAATAAAAATCTTACCGATTACTTTTGAAATAGTAACCAACGAATATGCTGAATATAAAGTCTTGCCGATTACTTTTGAAATAGTAACCGACGAATATGTTGAAAATAAAAATCTTGTCGATTACTTTTAAAATAGTAACCGACAAATATGCTGAAAATAAAAATCTTGCCGATTACTTTTGAAAAAGTAACCGACAAATATGCTGAAAATAAATATCTTGCCGATTACTTTTGAAATAGTCACCGACCAATATGCTGAAAATAAAAATCTTGCCGATTACTTTTGAAATAGTAACCGACGAATGTGCTGAAAATAAATTATGCCGATTACTTTTGAAATAGTAAGCAACGAATATGTGCTGAAAATAAATCTTGCCGATTACTTTTGAAATAGTAACCGACAAATGTGTTGAAAATAAATCATGCCGATTACTTTTGAAATAGTAAGCGACGAATATGTTGAAAATAAAAATCTTACCGATTACTTTTGAAATAGTAACCAACGAATATGCTGAATATAAAGTCTTGCCGATTACTTTTGAAATAGTAACCGACGAATATGTTGAAAATAAAAATCTTGTCGATTTCTTTTAAAATAGTAACCGACAAATATGCTGAAAATAAAAATCTTGCCGATTACTTTTGAAAAAGTAACCGACAAATATGCTGAAAATAAAAATCTTGCCGATTACTTTTGAAATAGTCACCGACCAATATGCTGAAAATAAAAATCTTGCCGATTACTTTTGAAATAGTAACCGACGAATGTGCAGAAAATAGATCATGCCGATTACTTTTGAAATAGTAACCGACGAATGTGTTGAAAATAAATCATGTCGGTTACCTTTGAAATAGTAACCGACGAATCTGCTGAAAATAAATCATGCCGATTACTTTTGAAATAGTCACCGGCAAATATGCTGAAAATAAAAATCTTGCCAATTACTTTTGAAATAGTAACCGACGAATGTGCTGAAAATAAATCATGCCGATTACTTTGGAAATAGTAAGTGACGAATATGTTGAAAATAAAAATCTTACCGATTACTTTTGAAATAGTAACCAACGGATGTGCTGAAAATAAAGTCTTGCCGATAACTTTTGAAATAGTAACCGACGAATATGTGCTGAAAATAAATCTTGCCGATTACTTTTGAAATAGTAACTGACGAATGTGCTGAAAAAAAATCATGCCGATTACTTTTGAAATAGTAAGCGACGAATATGTTGAAAATAAAAATCTTACCGATTACTTTTGAAATAGTAACCAACGAATATGCTGAATATAAAGTCTTGCCGATTACTTTTGAAATAGTAACCGACGAATATGTTGAAAATAAAAATCTTGTCGATTACTTTTATAATAGTAACCGACAAATATGCTGAAAATAAAAATCTTGCCGATTACTTTTGAAAAAGTAACCGACAAATATGCTGAAAATAAAAATCTTGCCGATTACTTTTGAAATAGTCACCGACCAATATGCTGAAAATAAAAATCTTGCCGATTACTTTTGAAATAGTAACCGACGAATGTGCTGAAAATAAATAATGCCGATTACTATTGAAATAGTAACCGACAAATGTGCTGAAAATAAATCATGTCGGTTATCTTTGAAATAGTAACCGACGAATTTGCTGAAAATAAATCATGCCGATTACTTTTGAAATAGTCACCGGCAAATATGCTGAAAATAAAAATCTTGCCAATTACTTTTGAAATAGTAACCGACGAATGTGCTGAAAATAAATCATGCCGATTACTTTGGAAATAGTAAGTGACGAATATGTTGAAAATAAAAATCTTACCGATTACTTTTGAAATAGTAACCAACGGATGTGCTGAAAATAAAGTCTTGCCGATAACTTTTGAAATAGTAACCGACGAATATGTGCTGAAAATAAATCTTGCCGATTACTTTTGAAATAGTAACTGACGAATGTGCTGAAAATAAATCATGCCGATTACTTTTGAAATAGTAAGCGACGAATATGTTGAAAATAAAAATCTTACCGATTACTTTTGAAATAGTAACCAACGAATATGCTGAATATAAAGTCTTGCCGATTACTTTTGAAATAGTAACCGACGAATATGTTGAAAATAAAAATCTTGTCGATTACTTTTAAAATAGTAACCGACAAATATGCTGAAAATAAAAATCTTGCCGATTACTTTTGAATAAGTAACCGACAAATTTGCTGAAAATAAAAATCTTGCCGATTACTTTTGAAATAGTCACCGACCAATATGCTGAAAATAAAAATCTTGCCGATTACTTTTGAAATAGTAACCGACGAATGTGCTGAAAATAAATAATGTCGATTACTATTGAAATAGTCACCGACAAATGTGCTGAAAATAAATGTCTTGCCCATTACTTTTGAAATAGTAACCGACGAATATGTGCTGAAAATAAATCTTGCCGATTACTTTTGAAATAGTAACCGACGAATGTGCTGAAAATAAATAATGCCGATTACTATTGAAATAGTAACCGACAAATGTGCTGAAAATAAATCATGTCGGTTACCTTTGAAATAGTAACCGACGAATCTGCTGAAAATAAATCATGCCGATTACTTTTGAAATAGTCACCGGCAAATATGCTGAAAATAAAAATCTTGCCAATTACTTTTGAAATAGTAACCGACGAATGTGCTGAAAATAAATCATGCCGATTACTTTTGAAATAGTAAGCAACGAATATGTGCTGAAAATAAATCTTGCCGATTACTTTTGAAATAGTAACCGACGAATGTGTTGAAAATAAATCATGCCGATTACTTTTGAAATAGTAAGCGACGAATATGTTGAAAATAAAAATCTTACCGATTACTTTTGAAATAGTAACCAACGAATATGCTGAATATAAAGTCTTGCCGATTACTTTTGAAATAGTAACCGACGAATATGTTGAAAATAAAAATCTTGTCGATTACTTTTAAAATAGTAACCGACAAATATGCTGAAAATAAAAATCTTGCCGATTACTTTTGAAAAAGTAACCGACAAATATGCTGAAAATAAATATCTTGCCGATTACTTTTGAAATAGTCACCGACCAATATGCTGAAAATAAAAATCTTGCCGATTACTTTTGAAATAGTAACCGACGAATGTGCTGAAAATAAATTATGCCGATTACTTTTGAAATAGTAAGCAACGAATATGTGCTGAAAATAAATCTTGCCGATTACTTTTGAAATAGTAACCGACGAATGTGTTGAAAATAAATCATGCCGATTACTTTTGAAATAGTAAGCGACGAATATGTTGAAAATAAAAATCTTACCGATTACTTTTGAAATAGTAACCAACGAATATGCTGAATATAAAGTCTTGCCGATTACTTTTGAAATAGTAACCGACGAATATGTTGAAAATAAAAATCTTGTCGATTACTTTTAAAATAGTAACCGACAAATATGCTGAAAATAAAAATCTTGCCGATTACTTTTGAAAAAGTAACCGACAAATATGCTGAAAATAAAAATCTTGCCGATTACTTTTGAAATAGTCACCGACCAATATGCTGAAAATAAAAATCTTGCCGATTACTTTTGAAATAGTAACCGACGAATGTGCAGAAAATAGATCATGCCGATTACTTTTGAAATAGTAACCGACGAATGTGTTGAAAATAAATCATGTCGGTTACCTTTGAAATAGTAACCGACGAATCTGCTGAAAATAAATCATGCCGATTACTTTTGAAATAGTCACCGGCAAATATGCTGAAAATAAAAATCTTGCCAATTACTTTTGAAATAGTAACCGACGAATGTGCTGAAAATAAATCATGCCGATTACTTTGGAAATAGTAAGTGACGAATATGTTGAAAATAAAAATCTTACCGATTACTTTTGAAATAGTAACCAACGGATGTGCTGAAAATAAAGTCTTGCCGATAACTTTTGAAATAGTAACCGACGAATATGTGCTGAAAATAAATCTTGCCGATTACTTTTGAAATAGTAACTGACGAATGTGCTGAAAAAAAATCATGCCGATTACTTTTGAAATAGTAAGCGACGAATATGTTGAAAATAAAAATCTTACCGATTACTTTTGAAATAGTAACCAACGAATATGCTGAATATAAAGTCTTGCCGATTACTTTTGAAATAGTAACCGACGAATATGTTGAAAATAAAAATCTTGTCGATTACTTTTATAATAGTAACCGACAAATATGCTGAAAATAAAAATCTTGCCGATTACTTTTGAAAAAGTAACCGACAAATATGCTGAAAATAAAAATCTTGCCGATTACTTTTGAAATAGTCACCGACCAATATGCTGAAAATAAAAATCTTGCCGATTACTTTTGAAATAGTAACCGACGAATGTGCAGAAAATAGATCATGCCGATTACTTTTGAAATAGTAACCGACGAATGTGTTGAAAATAAATCATGTCGGTTACCTTTGAAATAGTAACCGACGAATCTGCTGAAAATAAATCATGCCGATTACTTTTGAAATAGTAAGCAACGAATATGTGCTGAAAATAAATCTTGCCGATTACTTTTGAAATAGTAACCGACGAATGTGTTGAAAATAAATCATGCCGATTACTTTTGAAATAGTAAGCGACGAATATGTTGAAAATAAAAATCTTACCGATTACTTTTGAAATAGTAACCAACGAATATGCTGAATATAAAGTCTTGCCGATTACTTTTGAAATAGTAACCGACGAATATGTTGAAAATAAAAATCTTGTCGATTACTTTTAAAATAGTAACCGACAAATATGCTGAAAATAAAAATCTTGCCGATTACTTTTGAAAAAGTAACCGACAAATATGCTGAAAATAAAAATCTTGCCGATTACTTTTGAAATAGTCACCGACCAATATGCTGAAAATAAAAATCTTGCCGATTACTTTTGAAATAGTAACCGACGAATGTGCTGAAAATAAATTATGCCGATTACTTTTGAAATAGTAAGCAACGAATATGTGCTGAAAATAAATCTTGCCGATTACTTTTGAAATAGTAACCGACGAATGTGTTGAAAATAAATCATGCCGATTACTTTTGAAATAGTAAGCGACGAATATGTTGAAAATAAAAATCTTACCGATTACTTTTGAAATAGTAACCAATGAATATGCTGAATATAAAGTCTTGCCGATTACTTTTGAAATAGTAACCGACGAATATGTTGAAAATAAAAATCTTGTCGATTACTTTTAAAATAGTAACCGACAAATATGCTGAAAATAAAAATCTTGCCGATTACTTTTGAAAAAGTAACCGACAAATATGCTGAAAATAAAAATCTTGCCGATTACTTTTGAAATAGTCACCGACCAATATGCTGAAAATAAAAATCTTGCCGATTACTTTTGAAATAGTAACCGACGAATGTGCAGAAAATAGATCATGCCGATTACTTTTGAAATAGTAACCGACGAATGTGTTGAAAATAAATCATGTCGGTTACCTTTGAAATAGTAACCGACGAATCTGCTGAAAATAAATCATGCCGATTACTTTTGAAATAGTCACCGGCAAATATGCTGAAAATAAAAATCTTGCCAATTACTTTTGAAATAGTAACCGACGAATGTGCTGAAAATAAATCATGCCGATTACTTTGGAAATAGTAAGTGACGAATATGTTGAAAATAAAAATCTTACCGATTACTTTTGAAATAGTAACCAACGGATGTGCTGAAAATAAAGTCTTGCCGATAACTTTTGAAATAGTAACCGACGAATATGTGCTGAAAATAAATCTTGCCGATTACTTTTGAAATAGTAACTGACGAATGTGCTGAAAAAAAATCATGCCGATTACTTTTGAAATAGTAAGCGACGAATATGTTGAAAATAAAAATCTTACCGATTACTTTTGAAATAGTAACCAACGAATATGCTGAATATAAAGTCTTGCCGATTACTTTTGAAATAGTAACCGACGAATATGTTGAAAATAAAAATCTTGTCGATTACTTTTATAATAGTAACCGACAAATATGCTGAAAATAAAAATCTTGCCGATTACTTTTGAAAAAGTAACCGACAAATATGCTGAAAATAAAAATCTTGCCGATTACTTTTGAAATAGTCACCGACCAATATGCTGAAAATAAAAATCTTGCCGATTACTTTTGAAATAGTAACCGACGAATGTGCAGAAAATAGATCATGCCGATTACTTTTGAAATAGTAACCGACGAATGTGTTGAAAATAAATCATGTCGGTTACCTTTGAAATAGTAACCGACGAATCTGCTGAAAATAAATCATGCCGATTACTTTTGAAATAGTAAGCAACGAATATGTGCTGAAAATAAATCTTGCCGATTACTTTTGAAATAGTAACCGACGAATGTGTTGAAAATAAATCATGCCGATTACTTTTGAAATAGTAAGCGACGAATATGTTGAAAATAAAAATCTTACCGATTACTTTTGAAATAGTAACCAACGAATATGCTGAATATAAAGTCTTGCCGATTACTTTTGAAATAGTAACCGACGAATATGTTGAAAATAAAAATCTTGTCGATTACTTTTAAAATAGTAACCGACAAATATGCTGAAAATAAAAATCTTGCCGATTACTTTTGAAAAAGTAACCGACAAATATGCTGAAAATAAAAATCTTGCCGATTACTTTTGAAATAGTCACCGACCAATATGCTGAAAATAAAAATCTTGCCGATTACTTTTGAAATAGTAACCGACGAATGTGCTGAAAATAAATTATGCCGATTACTTTTGAAATAGTAAGCAACGAATATGTGCTGAAAATAAATCTTGCCGATTACTTTTGAAATAGTAACCGACGAATGTGTTGAAAATAAATCATGCCGATTACTTTTGAAATAGTAAGCGACGAATATGTTGAAAATAAAAATCTTACCGATTACTTTTGAAATAGTAACCAACGAATATGCTGAATATAAAGTCTTGCCGATTACTTTTGAAATAGTAACCGACGAATATGTTGAAAATAAAAATCTTGTCGATTACTTTTAAAATAGTAACCGACAAATATGCTGAAAATAAAAATCTTGCCGATTACTTTTGAAAAAGTAACCGACAAATATGCTGAAAATAAAAATCTTGCCGATTACTTTTGAAATAGTCACCGACCAATATGCTGAAAATAAAAATCTTGCCGATTACTTTTGAAATAGTAACCGACGAATGTGCAGAAAATAGATCATGCCGATTACTTTTGAAATAGTAACCGACGAATGTGTTGAAAATAAATCATGTCGGTTACCTTTGAAATAGTAACCGACGAATCTGCTGAAAATAAATCATGCCGATTACTTTTGAAATAGTCACCGGCAAATATGCTGAAAATAAAAATCTTGCCAATTACTTTTGAAATAGTAACCGACGAATGTGCTGAAAATAAATCATGCCGATTACTTTGGAAATAGTAAGTGACGAATATGTTGAAAATAAAATCTTACCGATTACTTTTGAAATAGTAACCAACGGATGTGCTGAAAATAAAGTCTTGCCGATAACTTTTGAAATAGTAACCGACGAATATGTGCTGAAAATAAATCTTGCCGATTACTTTTGAAATAGTAACTGACGAATGTGCTGAAAAAAAATCATGCCGATTACTTTTGAAATAGTAAGCGACGAATATGTTGAAAATAAAAATCTTACCGATTACTTTTGAAATAGTAACCAACGAATATGCTGAATATAAAGTCTTGCCGATTACTTTTGAAATAGTAACCGACGAATATGTTGAAAATAAAAATCTTGTCGATTACTTTTATAATAGTAACCGACAAATATGCTGAAAATAAAAATCTTGCCGATTACTTTTGAAAAAGTAACCGACAAATATGCTGAAAATAAAAATCTTGCCGATTACTTTTGAAATAGTCACCGACCAATATGCTGAAAATAAAAATCTTGCCGATTACTTTTGAAATAGTAACCGACAAATATGCTGAAAATAAAAATCTTGCCGATTACTTTTGAAATAGTCACCGACCAATATGCTGAAAATAAAAATCTTGCCGATTACTTTTGAAATAGTAACCGACGAATGTGCAGAAAATAGATCATGCCGATTACTTTTGAAATAGTAACCGACGAATGTGTTGAAAATAAATCATGTCGGTTACCTTTGAAATAGTAACCGACGAATCTGCTGAAAATAAATCATGCCGATTACTTTGGAAATAGTAAGTGACGAATATGTTGAAAATAAAAATCTTACCGATTACTTTTGAAATAGTAACCAACGGATGTGCTGAAAATAAAGTCTTGCCGATAACTTTTGAAATAGTAACCGACGAATATGTGCTGAAAATAAATCTTGCCGATTACTTTTGAAATAGTAACTGACGAATGTGCTGAAAATAAATTATGCCGATTACTTTTGAAATAGTAAGCGACGAATATGTTGAAAATAAAAATCTTACCGATTACTTTTGAAATAGTAACCAACGAATATGCTGAATATAAAGTCTTGCCGATTACTTTTGAAATAGTAACCGACGAATATGTAGAAAATAAAAATCTTGTCGATTACTTTTAAAATAGTAACCGACAAATATGCTGAAAATAAAAATCTTGCCGATTACTTTTGAATAAGTAACCGACAAATATGCTGAAAATAAAAATCTTGCCGATTACTTTTGAAATAGTCACCGACCAATATGCTGAAAATAAAAATCTTGCCGATTACTTTTGAAATAGTAACCGACGAATGTGCTGAAAATAAATAATGCCGATTACTATTGAAATAGTAACCGACAAATGTGCTGAAAATAAATGTCTTGCCCATTACTTTTGAAATAGTAACCGACGAATATGTGCTGAAAATAAATCTTGCCGATTACTTTTGAAATAGTAACCGACGAATGTGCTGAAAATAAATAATGCCGATTACTATTGAAATAGTAACCGACAAATGTGCTGAAAATAAATCATGTCGGTTACCTTTGAAATAGTAACCGACGAATCTGCTGAAAATAAATCATGCCGATTACTTTTGAAATAGTCACCGGCAAATATGCTGAAAATAAAAATCTTGCCAATTACTTTTGAAATAGTAACCGACGAATGTGCTGAAAATAAATCATGCCGATAACTTTTGAAATAGTAACCGACGAATATGTGCTGAAAATAAATCTTGCCGATTACTTTTGAAATAGTAACCGACGAATGTGTTGAAAATAAATCATGCCGATTACTTTTGAAATAGTAAGCGACGAATATGTTGAAAATAAAAATCTTACCGATTACTTTTGAAATAGTAACCAACGAATATGCTGAATATAAAGTCTTGCCGATTACTTTTGAAATAGTAACCGACGAATATGTTGAAAATAAAAATCTTGTCGATTACTTTTAAAATAGTAACCGACAAATATGCTGAAAATAAAAATCTTGCCGATTAGTTTTGAAAAAGTAACCGACAAATATGCTGAAAATAAAAATCTTGCCGATTACTTTTGAAATAGTCACCGACCAATATGCTGAAAATAAAAATCTTGCCGATTACTTTTGAAATAGTAACCGACGAATGTGCAGAAAATAGATCATGCCGATTACTTTTGAAATAGTAACCGACGAATGTGTTGAAAATAAATCATGTCGGTTACCTTTGAAATAGTAACCGACGAATCTGCTGAAAATAAATCATGCCGATTACTTTTGAAATAGTCACCGGCGAATATGCTGAAAATTAAAATCTTGCCAATTACTTTTGAAATAGTAACCGACGAATGTGCTGAAAATAAATCATGCCGATTACTTTGGAAATAGTAAGTGACGAATATGTTGAAAATAAAAATCTTACCGATTACTTTTGAAATAGTAACCAACGGATGTGCTGAAAATAAAGTCTTGCCGATAACTTTTGAAATAGTAACCGACGAATATGTGCTGAAAATAAATCTTGCCGATTACTTTTGAAATAGTAACTGACGAATGTGCTGAAAATAAATCATGCCGATTACTTATGAAATAGTAAGCGACGAATATGTTGAAAATAAAAATCTTACCGATTACTTTTGAAATAGTAACCAACGAATATGCTGAATATAAAGTCTTGCCGATTACTTTTGAAATAGTAACCGACGAATATGTTGAAAATAAAAATCTTGTCGATTACTTTTAAAATAGTAACCGACAAATATGCTGAAAATAAAAATCTTGCCGATTACTTTTGAAAAAGTAACCGACAAATATGCTGAAAATAAAAATCTTGCCGATTACTTTTGAAATAGTCACCGACCAATATGCTGAAAATAAAAATCTTGCCGATTACTTTTGAAATAGTAACCGACGAATGTGCTGAAAATAAATAATGCCGATTACTATTGAAATAGTAACCGACAAATGTGCTGAAAATAAATCATGTCGGTTACCTTTGAAATAGTAACCGACGAATCTGCTGAAAATAAATCATGCCGATTACTTTTGAAATAGTCACCGGCAAATATGCTGAAAATAAAAATCTTGCCAATTACTTTTGAAATAGTAACCGACGAATGTGCTGAAAATAAATCATGCCGATTACTTTGGAAATAGTAAGTGACGAATATGTTGAAAATAAAAATCTTACCGATTACTTTTGAAATAGTAACCAACGGATGTGCTGAAAATAAAGTCTTGCCGATAACTTTTGAAATAGTAACTGTAACACCCCGTTCCCGAAAATAACGTAATAATAATATTACTAATAAACATAATCAGAGTATTTCAACAATACAACGGAGTATCACACTTCTTTTTCAGAAATCATTTAAATAGAATATAAAAACTATTTAAAACCATCATACAATATCATCATATTAAAAATTCTGCAGCGGAATGTCTTTATTCAAAACTCAATCAACAACTACATCAAAATCTTGGCACAAAAGGCCATCGACATATTATAATTATCCAACAAAATAATTCCAACAACATCATCTTCAAATATCAGATACATAAAGGAATACAAGAAAATAACGTTTCCCCATCCCTACTATGTATCAGAGCCCTAGACGCAAGAGCCACATCTCTAATCTTCGCTACCTGCACTTGCCCACAAGGCGGCAATTCCAGCAGAAGGGGTGAGTTCACAAATCAAAAGCAAATATACAGATATATGAATCATCAAAGTAAAATTGAAAACAACAACAACAAACAGCAACATAATCAACATCATCTCATCTTATAATTCATATTCATCTTTGATTCATATCAACAACATCAACAACACTTGTGGCGACATCTCACCAACAACAATCCCAAAGGACAACTCACTCCTACTACTAATGCAAGACTCCAACAACATCTAATGCATTATGCATGTGGTACCAACTACGCGCGTTGAATGCTAAGCATTCCAGGGCAATAAGCCCCCAACAGTTTGGATGGTTAAAGCATCCCAGGGCAATAAGCCCCCAACAGGTGAACGATAAAGCGTTCCAGGGCAATAAGCCCCCAACAGTGAATGATAAACATTCCAGGGCAATAAGCCCCCAACAAATGCATATGAGTATGAATGACTCTATGGTGTATATCAGCATACAACCCAACATCTTAATGGAGCATATCAGCATGCAACCAACAACAACAACAACATAGGATACCCTCCCCAACTGGACAATATCATTCAACAATCAACAAGGTAATTCAACTTAGCAAGCATAGATATTTGCACTTAAGCATGCATAAATTCATCTTAATCATCTTCATAACATAGTTTTTATCATCCAAATAATTCTTAAAAATTACAATAATCATCTTAGAAAGCTTAGGTTTGGTTTTGGAACATCTTAGAAAAATCACATTTTGGGTCGCACAGGACCCAGCACGCTTAAGCGAGCAGCTGCACGCTTAAGCGTCCAAAAAGACGTAAGTTAGAGTTTGGTTCGCTTACTGCACGCTTACGGTACGCTTGAGCGTGCGCACTATGGTCTGGGAAAAGATTCAGCACGCTTAAGCGAGCATCTGCACGCTTAAGCGTCCAAAAAGACGTAAGTTTGGTCTTGCTCGCTAGCTGCACGCTTGCAGCACGCTTAAGCGAGCGGGTCTCAGGTTCAGCAAAACAGTTGCGATAACAGCATAGTTCTAACCCAAAAATCCCAACTTTGATCCCTCAATCACCCAAAATGATTTAGAACAATGTTATGGGTTCATTATACGGCAAAACAACAGAAACATCTCATATGAGCATCATCAATTACACAGAAACCACAATCATTAAGCAATATTTCATGTTCTTAACCTAATTCAACAATCACCATTTTCGATTTAATTTCATGGAAACACATACATATATATCAACAATTGAAGAGTAAACCCACCCTTACCTCAAATAAGCAAAATCTACAGCAATTGGATGAATTTCCCTCTTCCCTTGGCTCTACCTTGTTCTTGGCTCTTTTCTCTCAAAACTCTATTCTTACTGATACGTGAAAATGTTTTTGTCTGACTCTACCTTTCCTTACCAAAACCTTTTCTTTTTCTTAACTCCTCACTTAAACTCCTAATTAAAGTGTAACCCCTACCACTTAATTCCAATAATATCAAATAACTCCTTTTTCTAAATTAACTATTATTTCTACTATTTTCAAAAATAATATTATTTCTTCTACTCCACTTAATTAATAAAAATCATTACTACTTCTTTATAATAAAATACAACAAAATAACAATTACCAATAATTCACATAAATCACATAAATAATTATAAGGCATCTAAAACACACAAAAATCAACTAAAATAAATAAATAACAACTAGGGCGTTACAACTCTCCCCAACTTAGAGAATTTCGTCCTCGAAATAATACCTTAAGCAACAAACAACTCAGGATAGGACTCTTGCATCTTGCTCTCCAACTCCCAAGTCAAACTCTCACCGGTTACACCGCCCCAAACAACTCTAACCAGAGGTATCTCCTTGCCTCTCAACTGCTTCACCTTACGATCATCAATCCTCAACGGCAAAGTCTCAACAGTGAGGTTATCTCTAACTTGCACATCATCTCTAGGAATAACATGCGAAGGATCAGCTACATACTTCCTCAACTGCGACACATGAAACACATCATGCAAGTTCGATAGATGCGGTGGCAATCCGATCCGATACGCCACAGTTCCAACTCTCTCGGAAATCTGATAAGGACCAATGAACTTTGGAGTCAACTTCTTCGACTTCAATGCACGTCCTACACCTGTCATCGGGGTAACCCTCAAAAACACATGCTCACCCTCCTGAAACTCAAGGGCTTTTCTTCGCTTGTCATGATAACTCTTCTGACGATCTTGAGATGCTTTCATCTTTTCTCTTATCATCTTGACCTTTTCCGTAGTCTGCTGCACTAACTCAGGTCCTAACACAACACTTTCACCCGTCTCAAACCAACATAGAGGAGTTCTACACCTTCGACCATACAAAGCTTCGAACGGTGCCATGCCAATACTCGAATGGTAACTATTATTATAGGTGAACTCTATCAATGGCAAGTGGCTGTCCCAAGCTCCACCTTGCTCAAGTACACACACCCTCAACAAATCCTCCAAGGATTGGATAGTCCTCTCCGACTGACCATCTGTCTGCGGATGATAAGCCGAACTCAGTCTTAACTTCGAACCCAAGGCATCTTGCAAACTCTTCCAAAACCTCGAAGTAAACCTCGGATCTCTATCCGACACAATACTAGATGGAACACCATGCAACTTCACAATATCACGGATGTAGATCTCCGCCAACTGAGCTACCGGATAAGTCATATTAATCGGGATAAAGTGTGCCGACTTAGTCAATCGATCAACAACAACCCAAATGGCATCATGCCCTCTTGAAGTATTCGGCAAACTCGTCACGAAATCCATCGAAATGCTATCCCACTTCCACTCAGGCACATCTAACGGAACCAACAGCCCTGCAGGCTTCTGGTGCTCAACCTTAGACTTCTGGCAAGTCAAACACGCATACACAAACTGCGCAACATCCCTTTTCAAACCGGACCACCAAAATATTCTCTTCAAGTCGTGATACATTTTAGTAGCTCCAGGATGAATACTCAAACTACTCTTATGACTTTCTTCTAAAATCAACTTCTTTAAATCTTCATCATCCGGAATACAAATTCTTCCTCTAAACCTCAACACACCTTGGTCATCGACCTTGAAGTCACCATCCACATTCGGATCACTAGCAGCCATTAAATCCACAAATTTAACATCAAGCTTCTGCGCCTCTTTGATGTCATTCAAGAAGTCACTATTAATTTTCAACATACCCAATTTCACACTCTGAGGTGACCTTTCACAAACAAGACTCAAATCTCTGAATTGTTCAAGTAACTCGAACTCCTTCACCATCATAGCCGACATATGCAACGTCTTTCTGCTCAACGCATCGGCAACCACATTGGCCTTACCCGGATGGTAATTCAAACCAAAATCATAGTCCTTAAGTAACTCAAGCCACCTTCTCTGCCTCATGTTCAACTCTTTCTGATCAAACAAATATTTTAAACTTTTATGGTCACTAAACACCTCGAATCTGGAACCGTACAAATAGTGCCTCCAAATTTTCAACACAAACACCACGGCTGCCAACTCTAGATCATGCGTAGGATAATTCTTCTCATGCACTCTCAGCTGCCTAGAAGCATACGCTACCACCTTGCCATCTTGCATCAAAACACCACCCAAGCCCAGCTTAGATGCATCACAATAAACAACAAAAGGTTCTTCCGGCTTCGGCAAAATTAAAATAGGAGCAGTCGTCAACCTTTGCTTCAACTCAATGAAACTACTCTCACAATTAGCATCCCACACAAATGCTTTTCCTTTACAAGTCAGCTGCGTCAAAGGAAGTGTCAACTTCGAAAATCCTTCAATAAATCTGCGGTAATAACCAGCCAACCCAAGAAAACTTCTTACCTCAGTAACCGACTTTGGTGTCTCCCACTGTGACACAGCATCTACCTTCGAAGGATCTACAGCAATACCATTACCAGAAATAATGTGGCCAAGAAAACTTACTTCATGCAACCAGAATTCACACTTGGATAACTTGGCATACAATTTCTTCTCTTTCAGCACTTGCAATACAATCTTCAAATGCTCTGCATGCTCAGCTTCAGTCTTAGAATAAATCAATATATCATCAATAAAAACCACAACAAATTGATCCAGATACTCATGAAAAATTCTGTTCATGTATTCCATAAACACACCAGGTGCATTCGTCACACCGAAAGGCATCACCTTATATTCATAATGACCATAACGCGTCCTAAACGCCGTCTTTTGCATATCCTCATCCTTCACCTTTATCTGATGGTAACCTGACCTCAAGTCAATCTTGCTAAAAACGCGGGCACCCACTAGTTGATCCATCAAATCATCTATTCTCGGAAGTGGATACCTATTCTTGATCGTCACTTTATTCAGCTGACGGTAATCAATACACAACCGCATGCTACCATCCTTCTTCTTTACCAACAACACCGGCGCTCCCCACGGTGAAACACTCGGTCTTACAAACTTCTTGTCAAGCAAGTCTTCTAATTGTTTCTTCAATTCAGCCAACTCCGAAGCTGACATACGGTAAGGAGCCATCGACACAGGCTTCGTACCCGGCACAAGGTCTATCGAAAATTCCACTTCTCTCTCCGGTGGCACATCTGGAATCTCATCAGGGAAAACTTCGGGAAATTCCTTCACGACAGGCAACCCATCAATCACAGCTTGGTTCTCCACCGACAAGAATGCCAACAAAGAAAACATCAGCACACCATCTTGTTCTAATCGCTTCATCTCCTTGGTGGATAAAAATTCTGCTCCACTCTCCTCTTCGGCAGAAGAAAACCGCACCGTCTTCGTAAAACAGTTGATCAGGACATGATTGTACTCTAACCAATTCATCCCCAATATTACATCCATTCCCACTAACGGCAAACAAACGAGATCAACCTCGAAATCTCTACCAAATACAGACAACGGACAACTTAAACAAACAAGGGAAGTAGTCACTGAACCCTTAGCTGGAGTTTCAACAACCATCTCCCCATTCATAACAGACATAATCAAACCCAATCTTTGTGCACAATCAACAGCAATGAAACAATGCGTTGCACCAGTATCTATAATAGCAATTAAAGGAGTACCACTAAAGAAACAAGTACCTCTGATAAGTCGATCCTCCTGATCAGTCTGAGTACCGGTCAATGCAAACACTCTACCACTGGTCTGCGCCTTCTTAGGCTTAGTGCACTGAGAACCAATGTGACCTTCTTCATTGCAGTTGAAACAAACAATGTCCCCACGCTTGCATTCGGTGACAGTGTGGCCCTTCTTTCCGCATCTGAAACATTTCTTCTCATCACGGGTGCAAGCATTACTCTTGTGGCCTTTCACACCACACTTATAACAAACCACCTCGGCAGGAGCATCTCTACGTGCTGGCCTCCTCTCATCATGCATTCTCTGTTTGCCCTTGTCAGCTGGGGCACTATACGGCTTTGGGCGACTCTGCTGCCCCTTACCCTTACGGTCATTCATTATCTTATAGTGAGCTTTGGTGTCCTCTTCATAGATACGGCAGCTGCTCACCAACTCAGAGAAGTCTCTGATCTTCTGATACCCAATGGCCCGCTTGATATCAGCTCGCAGACCATTCTCAAATTTAATACACTTGGAGAACTCAGCAGTCTCCGCAGCATAATGAGGATAAAACTTTGCAAGCTCCACGAACTTGGCAGCATATTCCGTAATGGACATATCTCCTTGCTTCAGCTCAAGGAATTCTATCTCTTTCTTACCTCGGACATCCTCCGGAAAATACCTCCTCAGGAACTCGCGCCTAAACACAGCCCACGTAATCACAGTACCTTCAGCCTCTAACACCGGCTGCACACTCACCCACCAGTCGTCAGCCTCTTCAGCCAACATATGCGTGCCAAACCGCACCATCTGGACATCCGTACACTGCATCACCCGGAAGATCCTCTCGACCTCCTTCAGCCAAGTCTGCGCTCCATCGGGGTCGTACCTTCCCTTAAACGTTGGTGGATGATTCCTCAAGAAGGTCTCAAGCATCCTTACACCTTCACCAGCTCCACCAGCACCTTGTTGTTGCCCAACAACCTGAGCCATTGCTTGCAAAGCAGCAGCAAGAGCAGCATCATTCCTTCCGGCCATCTCGATAACTCTACATAACAACAAGAATTAGAACAACAAAGACAGTTTAAACCTGTCACACTACTCTACATGGCTCGACACGACTCTTCTAATGGTCTGACGGACCGACTTGCTCTGATACCAACTGTAACACCCCGTTCCCGAAAATAACGTAATAATAATATTACTAATAAACATAATCAGAGTATTTCAACAATACAACGGAGTATCACACTTCTTTTTCAGAAATCATTTAAATAGAATATAAAAACTATTTAAAACCATCATACAATATCATCATATTAAAAATTCTGCAGCGGAATGTCTTTATTCAAAACTCAATCAACAACTACATCAAAATCTTGGCACAAAAGGCCATCGACATATTATAATTATCCAACAAAATAATTCCAACAACATCATCTTCAAATATCAGATACATAAAGGAATACAAGAAAATAACGTTTCCCCATCCCTACTATGTATCAGAGCCCTAGACGCAAGAGCCACATCTCTAATCTTCGCTACCTGCACTTGCCCACAAGGCGGCAATTCCAGCAGAAGGGGTGAGTTCACAAATCAAAAGCAAATATACAGATATATGAATCATCAAAGTAAAATTGAAAACAACAACAACAAACAGCAACATAATCAACATCATCTCATCTTATAATTCATATTCATCTTTGATTCATATCAACAACATCAACAACACTTGTGGCGACATCTCACCAACAACAATCCCAAAGGACAACTCACTCCTACTACTAATGCAAGACTCCAACAACATCTAATGCATTATGCATGTGGTACCAACTACGCGCGTTGAATGCTAAGCATTCCAGGGCAATAAGCCCCCAACAGTTTGGATGGTTAAAGCATCCCAGGGCAATAAGCCCCCAACAGGTGAACGATAAAGCGTTCCAGGGCAATAAGCCCCCAACAGTGAATGATAAACATTCCAGGGCAATAAGCCCCCAACAAATGCATATGAGTATGAATGACTCTATGGTGTATATCAGCATACAACCCAACATCTTAATGGAGCATATCAGCATGCAACCAACAACAACAACAACATAGGATACCCTCCCCAACTGGACAATATCATTCAACAATCAACAAGGTAATTCAACTTAGCAAGCATAGATATTTGCACTTAAGCATGCATAAATTCATCTTAATCATCTTCATAACATAGTTTTTATCATCCAAATAATTCTTAAAAATTACAATAATCATCTTAGAAAGCTTAGGTTTGGTTTTGGAACATCTTAGAAAAATCACATTTTGGGTCGCACAGGACCCAGCACGCTTAAGCGAGCAGCTGCACGCTTAAGCGTCCAAAAAGACGTAAGTTAGAGTTTGGTTCGCTTACTGCACGCTTACGGTACGCTTGAGCGTGCGCACTATGGTCTGGGAAAAGATTCAGCACGCTTAAGCGAGCATCTGCACGCTTAAGCGTCCAAAAAGACGTAAGTTTGGTCTTGCTCGCTAGCTGCACGCTTGCAGCACGCTTAAGCGAGCGGGTCTCAGGTTCAGCAAAACAGTTGCGATAACAGCATAGTTCTAACCCAAAAATCCCAACTTTGATCCCTCAATCACCCAAAATGATTTAGAACAATGTTATGGGTTCATTATACGGCAAAACAACAGAAACATCTCATATGAGCATCATCAATTACACAGAAACCACAATCATTAAGCAATATTTCATGTTCTTAACCTAATTCAACAATCACCATTTTCGATTTAATTTCATGGAAACACATACATATATATCAACAATTGAAGAGTAAACCCACCCTTACCTCAAATAAGCAAAATCTACAGCAATTGGATGAATTTCCCTCTTCCCTTGGCTCTACCTTGTTCTTGGCTCTTTTCTCTCAAAACTCTATTCTTACTGATACGTGAAAATGTTTTTGTCTGACTCTACCTTTCCTTACCAAAACCTTTTCTTTTTCTTAACTCCTCACTTAAACTCCTAATTAAAGTGTAACCCCTACCACTTAATTCCAATAATATCAAATAACTCCTTTTTCTAAATTAACTATTATTTCTACTATTTTCAAAAATAATATTATTTCTTCTACTCCACTTAATTAATAAAAATCATTACTACTTCTTTATAATAAAATACAACAAAATAACAATTACCAATAATTCACATAAATCACATAAATAATTATAAGGCATCTAAAACACACAAAAATCAACTAAAATAAATAAATAACAACTAGGGCGTTACAGTAACCGACGAATATGTGCTGAAAATAAATCTTGCCGATTACTTTTGAAATAGTAACTGACGAATGTGCTGAAAATAAATCATGCCGATTACTTTTGAAATAGTAAGCGACGAATATGTTGAAAATAAAAATCTTACCGATTACTTTTGAAATAGTAACCAACGAATATGCTGAATATAAAGTCTTGCCGATTACTTTTGAAATAGTAACCGACGAATATGTTGAAAATAAAAATCTTGTCGATTACTTTTAAAATAGTAACCGACAAATATGCTGAAAATAAAAATCTTGCCGATTACTTTTGAATAAGTAACCGACAAATTTGCTGAAAATAAAAATCTTGCCGATTACTTTTGAAATAGTCACCGACCAATATGCTGAAAATAAAAATCTTGCCGATTACTTTTGAAATAGTAACCGACGAATGTGCTGAAAATAAATAATGCCGATTACTATTGAAATAGTCACCGACAAATGTGCTGAAAATAAATGTCTTGCCCATTACTTTTGAAATAGTAACCGACGAATATGTGCTGAAAATAAATCTTGCCGATTACTTTTGAAATAGTAACCGACGAATGTGCTGAAAATAAATAATGCCGATTACTATTGAAATAGTAACCGACAAATGTGCTGAAAATAAATCATGTCGGTTACCTTTGAAATAGTAACCGACGAATCTGCTGAAAATAAATCATGCCGATTACTTTTGAAATAGTCACCGGCAAATATGCTGAAAATAAAAATCTTGCCAATTACTTTTGAAATAGTAACCGACGAATGTGCTGAAAATAAATCATGCCGATTACTTTTGAAATAGTAAGCAACGAATATGTGCTGAAAATAAATCTTGCCGATTACTTTTGAAATAGTAACCGACGAATGTGTTGAAAATAAATCATGCCGATTACTTTTGAAATAGTAAGCGACGAATATGTTGAAAATAAAAATCTTACCGATTACTTTTGAAATAGTAACCAACGAATATGCTGAATATAAAGTCTTGCCGATTACTTTTGAAATAGTAACCGACGAATATGTTGAAAATAAAAATCTTGTCGATTACTTTTAAAATAGTAACCGACAAATATGCTGAAAATAAAAATCTTGCCGATTACTTTTGAAAAAGTAACCGACAAATATGCTGAAAATAAAAATCTTGCCGATTACTTTTGAAATAGTCACCGACCAATATGCTGAAAATAAAAATCTTGCCGATTATTTTTGAAATAGTAACCGACGAATGTGCAGAAAATAGATCATGCCGATTACTTTTGAAATAGTAACCAAAGAATGTGTTGAAAATAAATCATGTCGGTTACCTTTGAAATAGTAACCGACGAATCTGCTGAAAATAAATCATGCCGATTACTTTTGAAATAGTCATCGGCGAATATGCTGAAAATAAAAATCTTGCCAATTACTTTTGAAATAGTAACCGACGAATGTGCTGAAAATAAATCATGCCGATTACTTTGGAAATAGTAAGTGACGAATATGTTGAAAATAAAAATCTTCCCGATTACTTTTGAAATAGTAACCAACGGATGTGCTGAAAATAAAGTCTTGCCGATAACTTTTGAAATAGTAACCGACGAATATGTGCTGAAAATAAATCTTGCCGATTACTTTTGAAATAGTAACCGACGAATGTGTTGAAAATAAATCATGCCGATTACTTTTGAAATAGTAAGCGACGAATATGTTGAAAATAAAAATCTTACCGATTACTTTTGAAATAGTAACCAACGAATATGCTGAATATAAAGTCTTGCCGATTACTTTTGAAATAGTAACCGACGAATATGTTGAAAATAAAAATCTTGTCGATTACTTTTAAAATAGTAACCGACAAATATGCTGAAAATAAAAATCTTGCCGATTACTTTTGAAAAAGTAACCGACAAATATGCTGAAAATAAAAATCTTGCCGATTACTTTTGAAATAGTCACCGACCAATATGCTGAAAATAAAAATCTTGCCGATTACTTTTGAAATAGTAACCGACGAATGTGCAGAAAATAGATCATGCCGATTACTTTTGAAATAGTAACCGACGAATGTGTTGAAAATAAATCATGTCGGTTACCTTTGAAATAGTAACCGACGAATCTGCTGAAAATAAATCATGCCGATTACTTTTGAAATAGTCACCGGCGAATATGCTGAAAATAAAAATCTTGCCAATTACTTTTGAAATAGTAACCGACGAATGTGCTGAAAATAAATCATGCCGATTACTTTGGAAATAGTAAGTGACGAATATGTTGAAAATAAAAATCTTACCGATTACTTTTGAAATAGTAACCAACGGATGTGCTGAAAATAAAGTCTTGCCGATAACTTTTGAAATAGTAACCGACGAATATGTGCTGAAAATAAATCTTGCCGATTACTTTTGAAATAGTAACTGACGAATGTGCTGAAAATAAATCATGCCGATTACTTATGAAATAGTAAGCGACGAATATGTTGAAAATAAAAATCTTACCGATTACTTTTGAAATAGTAACCAACGAATATGCTGAATATAAAGTCTTGCCGATTACTTTTGAAATAGTAACCGACAAATATGTTGAAAATAAAAATCTTGTCGATTACTTTTAAAATAGTAACCGACAAATATGCTGAAAATAAAAATCTTGCCGATTACTTTTGAAAAAGTAACCGACAAATATGCTGAAAATAAAAATCTTGCCGATTACTTTTGAAATAGTCACCGACCAATATGCTGAAAATAAAAATCTTGCCGATTACTTTTGAAATAGTAACCGACGAATGTGCTGAAAATAAATAATGCCGATTACTATTGAAATAGTAACCGACAAATGTGCTGAAAATAAATCATGTCGGTTACCTTTGAAATAGTAACCGACGAATCTGCTGAAAATAAATCATGCCGATTACTTTTGAAATAGTCACCGGCAAATATGCTGAAAATAAAAATCTTGCCAATTACTTTTGAAATAGTAACCGACGAATGTGCTGAAAATAAATCATGCCGATTACTTTGGAAATAGTAAGTGACGAATATGTTGAAAATAAAAATCTTACCGATTACTTTTGAAATAGTAACCAACGGATGTGCTGAAAATAAAGTCTTGCCGATAACTTTTGAAATAGTAACCGACGAATATGTGCTGAAAATAAATCTTGCCGATTACTTTTGAAATAGTAACTGACGAATGTGCTGAAAATAAATCATGCCGATTACTTTTGAAATAGTAAGCGACGAATATGTTGAAAATAAAAATCTTACCGATTACTTTTGAAATAGTAACCAACGAATATGCTGAATATAAAGTCTTGCCGATTACTTTTGAAATAGTAACCGACGAATATGTTGAAAATAAAAATCTTGTCGATTACTTTTAAAATAGTAACCAACAAATATGCTGAAAATAAAAATCTTGCCGATTACTTTTGAATAAGTAACCGACAAATATGCTGAAAATAAAAATCTTGCCGATTACTTTTGAAATAGTCACCGACCAATATGCTGAAAATAAAAATCTTGCCGATTACTTTTGAAATAGTAACCGACGAATGTGCTGAAAATAAATAATGCCGATTACTATTGAAATAGTAACCGACAAATGTGCTGAAAATAAATGTCTTGCCCATTACTTTTGAAATAGTAACCGACGAATATGTGCTGAAAATAAATCTTGCCGATTACTTTTGAAATAGTAACCGACGAATGTGCTGAAAATAAATAATGCCGATTACTATTGAAATAGTAACCGACAAATGTGCTGAAAATAAATCATGTCGGTTACCTTTGAAATAGTAACCGACGAATCTGCTGAAAATAAATCATGCCGATTACTTTTGAAATAGTCACCGGCAAATATGCTGAAAATAAAAATCTTGCCAATTACTTTTGAAATAGTAACCGACGAATGTGCTGAAAATAAATCATGCCGATTACTTTTGAAATAGTAAGCAACGAATATGTGCTGAAAATAAATCTTGCCGATTACTTTTGAAATAGTAACCGACGAATGTGTTGAAAATAAATCATGCCGATTACTTTTGAAATAGTAAGCGACGAATATGTTGAAAATAAAAATCTTACCGATTACTTTTGAAATAGTAACCAACGAATATGCTGAATATAAAGTCTTGCCGATTACTTTTGAAATAGTAACCGACGAATATGTTGAAAATAAAAATCTTGTCGATTACTTTTAAAATAGTAACCGACAAATATGCTGAAAATAAAAATCTTGCCGATTACTTTTGAAAAAGTAACCGACAAATATGCTGAAAATAAAAATCTTGCCGATTACTTTTGAAATAGTCACCGACCAATATGCTGAAAATAAAAATCTTGCCGATTACTTTTGAAATAGTAACCGACGAATGTGCAAAAAATAGATCATGCCGATTACTTTTGAAATAGTAACCAACGAATGTGTTGAAAATAAATCATGTCGGTTACCTTTGAAATAGTAACCGACGAATCTGCTGAAAATAAATCATGCCGATTACTTTTGAAATAGTCATTGGCGAATATGCTGAAAATAAAAATCTTGCCAATTACTTTTGAAATAGTAACCGATGTGACACCCCGTTCCCAAATATGACATAATAATATGCAACAATTATCAGAGTTCAACAAACAACGGGATATTACACCTACTTTCAAAATTTCGTTTAAATAGAATATAAAACTATTTAAAAACATCAAGAAATTCCATCATATTAGATTTCTGCAGCGGAATATTTATTATAAAAATATCTCAAGTCATCTACATCAATCCTTGGCACAAAGGCCTCAACATAACAATTATTCTCCAATAATGAAATCAACAACATAGTTCAACAAGTGATACATAAGGAATGAAGAATTAAATATGCAATATCCCCATCCCTCTACGCATCAGAGCCCTAGACACAAGAGCCATCAACACTAATCTTCGCTACCTGCACTTGCCCACAAGGCGGCAATTCCAGCAGAAGGGGTGAGTTCACAAATCAAAAGTAAATATACAGATATATGAATCATCAAAGTAAATTGAAAACAACAACAAGCAGCAACATTATCAACATCATCTCAACTTTATAATTTAAATTCATCTTTGATTAATATCTGCAACAACAACAACAACACTTGTGGCGACATCTCACCAACATAATCCCCAAAAAGGACAACTCGCTCCTACAACTAATGCAAGACTCCATCAACATCAAATGCATTATGCATGTGGTACCAACTACGCGCGTTGAATGCTAAGCATTCCAGGGCAATAAGCCCCCAACAATTTGGATGGTTAAAGCATCCCAGGGCAATAAGCCCCCAACAGGTGAACGATAAAGCGTTCCAGGGCAATAAGCCCCCAACAGTGAATGATAAACATTCCAGGGCAATAAGCCCCCAACAATGCAAATGAGTATGAAATGACTCTATGGTGTATATCAGCATACAACCCAACATCTTAATGGAGCATATCAGCATGCAACCAACAACAACAACAACTTAGGATACCCTCCCCAACTGGACAAGACCACTTCACAACAACAAGGCAATTCAACTTAGCAAGTATAATTATTTGCACATAAGCATACATAATTTCATCTTAAACATCTTCAAAATATAGTTTTTACCATCTAAACAATTCTTAATAAATCTAATAAACAAGTTAGGAAGCTTAGGTTTGCATTTGGAACACTTTGAAAAATCACACAAAATGGTCGTTCAGGACCAATCTCGCTTAAGCGAGCAGAATCTCGCTTGAGCGAGTCAAATGACGAAGGTTGGGTTCTCCCTCGCTTGAGGCTCGCTTGGCGTTCGCTTAAGCGACGCTCACTTTACTACAGGTTTTGGCAGACTTCGCTTGAGCGACGGGCATTTCGCTCGAGCGAAACAAATGACGAAAGTTTGGTTTTGGTTCGCTTACTGTTCGCTTAGAGCTCGCTTGAGCGAACTGACGCGAAACGATTCTGGACAGGAAAAAGTGCCGTTCGCTTGAGCGAACAGCTATCTCGCTTGAGCGAGAATTCATCTGGGCAGAATTCTAACCTACGATTCTAACTCCATTTTCATCCAAAAATCCCATTTTTAATCCCCCAATCACCCAAAATGGTTTAGAAACAATGTTTATGGGTCAAGGGCACAACAAAACAGCAGAACATATCATAACAACATCATTGCAACACAATTCATCAAGAAATGAGCAATTGAACATATTCTTAGACCTAGTTTCAAAACTACAAATTTTCAATCCAAATTCATGAAATCATAAACATATATATTGACAATTGAAGAGTAAACCCACCCTTACCTTAATTTAGCAAAATCTACAGCAAATGGACAGGTTCTCTCTTCCTAGCTCTTCCCTCTTGGTTCTTCTCTTTTCTCCCAAAACTCTTGTCTGTTCTATACTGTACGTGTTCTGTTTCTTTCTTTCCTTACTGGCTTTCCTATTTCCTTACAAAGTGTCACTCCTTTTTCTTTCTTAACTCCCCACTAATTCTTTTTAATTTTCATTAACCCTCCTTAATTCTAATAATTCTAAATAACTATTATCCTCCTATTTTCAAAAATAATATTATTTCTTCTACTCCACTTAAATAATAAAAATCATTACTACTTCCCATATAATAAAATATAATAAAATAGCAATTACCAATAATTCACATAAATCAACATAAATTATATAAAATACATAAAACATATAAAATCAACCAAAAATAAATAAATAACAACTTAGGGCGTTACAACTCTCCCCAACTTAGAGAATTTCGTCCTCGAAATAATACCTTAAGCAACAAACAACTCAGGATAGGACTCTTGCATCTTGCTCTCCAACTCCCAAGTCAAACTCTCACCAGTTACACCGCCCCACACAACTCTAACCAGAGGTATTTCCTTGCCTCTCAGCTGCTTCACCTTGCGATCATCAATCCTCAAAGGCAAAGTCTCCACAGTAAGATTATCCCTGACTTGCACATCATCTCTAGGAATAACATGCGAAGGATCTGCTACATACTTCCTCAACTGCGAGACCTGAAACACATCATGCAAGTTCGATAGATGTGGTGGCAATCCAATCCGATACGCCACGGTTCCAACTCTCTCGGAAATCTGATAAGGACCAATGAACTTTGGAGTCAACTTCTTCGACTTCAATGCACGTCCTACACCCGTCATCGGAGTAACCCTCAAGAACACATGCTCACCCTCCTGAAATTCAAGGGCTTTCCTTCTTTTGTCATGATAACTCTTCTGACGATCTTGAGATGCCTTCATCTTTTCTCTTATCATCTTGACCTTTTCCGTAGTCTGCTGCACTAACTCAGGTCCTAACACAATACTTTCCCCCGACTCAAACCAACATAGAGGAGTTCTACACCTTCGACCATACAAAGCTTCGAACGGTGCCATACCAATACTCGAATGGTAACTATTATTATAAGTAAACTCTATCAACGGCAAATGGCTGTCCCAAGCTCCACCTTGCTCGAGTACACACACCCTCAACAAATCCTCCAAGGATTGGATAGTTCTCTCCGACTGACCATCTGTCTGCGGATGATAAGCCGAACTCAATCTTAACTTCGAACCCAAGGCATCTTGCAAGCTCTTCCAAAACCTTGATGTAAACCTCGGATCTCTATCCGACACAATACTTGACGGAACACCATGCAATTTCACAATGTCCCGGATATAAATCTCCGCCAACTGAGATACCGGATAAGTAATATTGATCGGAATAAAGTGTGCCGACTTAGTCAACCTGTCGACCACGACCCAAATGGCATCATGCCCTCTTGAAGTATTCGGTAAACTCGTTACAAAGTCCATAGAAATGCTATCCCATTTCCACTCAGGTACATCTAACGGAACCAATAACCCTGCAGGTTTCTGATGTTCAACTTTAGACTTCTGGCAAGTCAAACATGCATAAACAAATCGAGCAACATCTCTTTTCAAACCGGACCACCAAAATATTTTCTTCAAGTCATGATACATTTTAGTAGCTCCAGGATGAATACTCAGACCACTCTTGTGACTTTCTTCTAAAATCAACTTCTTCAAATCCTCATCATCCGGAATACAAATCCTTCCTCTAAACCTCAATACACCTTGGTCATCAATCTTAAAGTCACTATCCGCATTCTGATCACTAGTTGCCATCAAATCCACAAACTTAACATCCAGCTTCTGCGCCTCTTTGATATCATTCAAGAAATCACTATTAATCTTCAACATACCCAACTTCACGCTCTGAGGTGATCTTTGACAAACAAGACTCAAATCTCTGAACTGTTCAAGTAACTCGAACTCTTTCACCATCATAGCCGACATATGCAACGTCTTTCTACTCAACGCATCAGCCACAACATTAGCTTTACCAGGATGGTAATTCAAGCCAAAATCGTAGTCCTTAAGTAACTCAAGCCACCTTCTCTGCCTCATGTTCAACTCCTTCTGATCAAACAGGTACTTTAAACTCTTATGATCACTAAACACCTCGAATCTGGAACCATACAAATAATGCCTCCAAATCTTCAACACAAATACCACGGCTGCCAACTCTAAATCATGCGTAGGATAATTCTTCTCATGCACTCTCAGCTGTCTAGAAGCATACGCGACCACCTTGCCATCTTGCATCAAAACACCACCTAATCCCAGCTTAGATGCATCACAATACACAACAAAAGGTTCTTCTGGCTTCGGCAAAATCAAAATAGGAGCAGTCGTCAATCTTTGCTTCAACTCATTGAAACTACTTTCACATTGAGCATCCCACACAAATGCTTTACCTTTACAGGTCAGCTGCGTCAAAGGAAGTGCCAACTTCGAAAATCCTTCAATAAATCTGCGGTAATAACCAGCCAACCCAAGAAAACTTCTTACCTCAGTAACTGACTTTGGTGTCTCCCACTGCGACACAGCATCTACCTTCGAAGGATCCACAGCAATACCATTACCAGAAATAATGTGGCCAAGAAAACTTACTTCATTCAGCCAGAACTCACACTTGGACAGCTTGGCATACAATTTCTTCTCTTTCAGCACCTGCAAAACAATCTTCAAATGCTCTGCATGCTCAGCTTCAGTCTTAGAATAAATCAAAATGTCATCAATAAAAACCACCACGAACTGATCCAGATACTCATGAAAAATTCTATTCATGTATTCCATAAACACACCAGGTGCATTCGTCACACCGAAAGGCATCACCTTATACTCATAGTGACCATACCGCGTCCTAAACGCCGTCTTTTGCATGTCCTCATCCTTCACCTTTATCTGATGGTAACCCGACCTCAAATCAATTTTGCTAAACACACGGGCACCCACTAGTTGATCCATCAAATCATCTATTCTCGGAAGTGGATACCTATTCTTGATCGTCACTTTATTCAGCTGTCGGTAATCAATACACAACCGCATGCTACCATCCTTCTTCTTTACCAACAACACCGGCGCTCCCCACGGTGAAACACTCGGTCTTACAAACTTCTTTTCAAGCAAATCCTCTAATTGTTTCTTCAATTCAGCCAACTCCGAAGCTGACATACGGTAAGGAGCCATCGACACAGGCTTCGTACCCGGCACCAGGTCTATCGAAAATTCCACTTCTCTCTCCGGTGGCACATCTGGGATCTCATCAGGGAAAACTTCAGGAAATTCTTTCACTACAGGCAGCCCATCAATCACAGCTTGGTTCTCCACCGACAAGAATGCCAACAAAGAAAACATTAACACGCCATCTTGTTCTAACCGCTTCATCTCCTTAGTAGATAGAAACTCTGCTCCACTTTCTTCTTCAGCAGAAGAAAACCGCACCGTCTTCGTAAAACAATTGATCAGGACATGATTGTATTCCAACCAATTCATTCCCAATATTACATCCATTCCCACCAATGGCAAACAAACGAGATCAACTTCAAAATCTCTACCAAATACAGATAGCGGACAACTTAAACAAACAAGGGAAGTAGTCACTGAACCCTTAGCTGGAGTTTCAACAACCATCTCCCCTTTCATATCAGACATAATCAAACCCAATCTTTGTGCACAGTCAATAGCAATGAAACAATGCGTTGCACCAGTATCTATTATAGCAATTAAAGGAGTACCACTAAAGAAACAAGTACCTCTGATAAGTCGATCCTCCTGATCAGTCTGAGTACCGGTCAATGCAAAAACTCTACCACTGGTCTGCGCCTTCTTAGGCTTAGTGCACTGAGAACCAATGTGACCTTCTTCGTTACAGTTGAAACAAACAATGTCCCCACGCTTGCATTCGGTGACAGTGTGACCCTTCTTACCGCATCTGAAGCACTTCTTCTCATCACGGGTGCAAGCATTACTCTTGTGGCCTTTCACACCACACTTATAACAAACCACTTCAGCAGGAGCATCTCTACGTGCAGGCCTCCTCTCATCATGCATTCTCTGTTTACCCTTATCAGCTGGGGCACTATAAGGCTTCGGGCGACTCTGCTGCCCCTTACCTCTACGGTCATTCATTATCTTATAGTGAGCTTTGGTGTCCTCCTCGTAAATACGGCAGCTGCTCACCAACTCAGAAAAGTCTCTGATCTTCTGATATCCAATGGCACGCTTGATATCAGCTCGCAGACCATTTTCAAACTTGATACATTTAGAGAACTCAGCAGTCTCCGCAGCATAATGTGGATAAAACTTTGCAAGCTCCACGAACTTAGCAGCATACTCCGTAATGGACATGTCTCCTTGTTTCAGCTCAAGGAATTCTATCTCCTTCTTACCTCGGACATCCTCCGGAAAATATCTCCTCAAGAACTCTCTTCTGAACACAGCCCATGTAATCTCAGCTCCTTCAGCTTGGAGAATGGGTTGAGTGCTTACCCACCAGTCATCAGCCTCTTCTGCTAACATATGAGTGCCGAACCGCACCATCTGAACATCCGTACACTGCATCACTCGGAAAATTCTCTCAACCTCTTTCAACCAGGTCTGTGCTCCATCGGGGTCGTACCTTCCCTTAAAGGTTGGTGGATGATTCCTCAAGAAGGTTTCAAGCATCCTTACACCTTCACCAGCACCACCAGCACCTTGCTGTTGCCCAACAACTTGAGCCATTGCTTGCAAAGCAGCAGCAAGAGCAGCATCATTCCTTCCGGCCATCACGATAGTTCTACATAACAACAAGAATTAGAACAACAAAGACAGTTTAAACCTGTCACACTACTCTACATGGCTCGACACGACTCTTCTAATGGTCTGACAGACCGACCTGCTCTGATACCAATTGTGACACCCCGTTCCCAAATATGACATAATAATATGCAACAATTATCAGAGTTCAACAAACAACGGGATATTACACCTACTTTCAAAATTTCGTTTAAATAGAATATAAAACTATTTAAAAACATCAAGAAATTCCATCATATTAGATTTCTGCAGCGGAATATTTATTATAAAAATATCTCAAGTCATCTACATCAATCCTTGGCACAAAGGCCTCAACATAACAATTATTCTCCAATAATGAAATCAACAACATAGTTCAACAAGTGATACATAAGGAATGAAGAATTAAATATGCAATATCCCCATCCCTCTACGCATCAGAGCCCTAGACACAAGAGCCATCAACACTAATCTTCGCTACCTGCACTTGCCCACAAGGCGGCAATTCCAGCAGAAGGGGTGAGTTCACAAATCAAAAGTAAATATACAGATATATGAATCATCAAAGTAAATTGAAAACAACAACAAGCAGCAACATTATCAACATCATCTCAACTTTATAATTTAAATTCATCTTTGATTAATATCTACAACAACAACAACAACACTTGTGGCGACATCTCACCAACATAATCCCCAAAAAGGACAACTCGCTCCTACAACTAATGCAAGACTCCATCAACATCAAATGCATTATGCATGTGGTACCAACTACGCGCGTTGAATGCTAAGCATTCCAGGGCAATAAGCCCCCAACAATTTGGATGGTTAAAGCATCCCAGGGCAATAAGCCCCCAACAGGTGAACGATAAAGCGTTCCAGGGCAATAAGCCCCCAACAGTGAATGATAAACATTCCAGGGCAATAAGCCCCCAACAATGCAAATGAGTATGAAATGACTCTATGGTGTATATCAGCATACAACCCAACATCTTAATGGAGCATATCAGCATGCAACCAACAACAACAACAACTTAGGATACCCTCCCCAACTGGACAAGACCACTTCACAACAACAAGGCAATTCAACTTAGCAAGTATAATTATTTGCACATAAGCATACATAATTTCATCTTAAACATCTTCAAAATATAGTTTTTACCATCTAAACAATTCTTAATAAATCTAATAAACAAGTTAGGAAGCTTAGGTTTGCATTTGGAACACTTTGAAAAATCACACAAAATGGTCGTTCAGGACCAATCTCGCTTAAGCGAGCAGAATCTCGCTTGAGCGAGTCAAATGACGAAGGTTGGGTTCTCCCTCGCTTGAGGCTCGCTTGGCGTTCGCTTAAGCGACGCTCACTTTACTACAGGTTTTGGCAGACTTCGCTTGAGCGACGGGCATTTCGCTCGAGCGAAACAAATGACGAAAGTTTGGTTTTGGTTCGCTTACTGTTCGCTTAGAGCTCGCTTGAGCGAACTGACGCGAAACGATTCTGGACAGGAAAAAGTGCCGTTCGCTTGAGCGAACAGCTATCTCGCTTGAGCGAGAATTCATCTGGGCAGAATTCTAACCTACGATTCTAACTCCATTTTCATCCAAAAATCCCATTTTTAATCCCCCAATCACCCAAAATGGTTTAGAAACAATGTTTATGGGTCAAGGGCACAACAAAACAGCAGAACATATCATAACAACATCATTGCAACACAATTCATCAAGAAATGAGCAATTGAACATATTCTTAGACCTAGTTTCAAAACTACAAATTTTCAATCCAAATTCATGAAATCATAAACATATATATTGACAATTGAAGAGTAAACCCACCCTTACCTTAATTTAGCAAAATCTACAGCAAATGGACAGGTTCTCTCTTCCTAGCTCTTCCCTCTTGGTTCTTCTCTTTTCTCCCAAAACTCTTGTCTGTTCTATACTGTACGTGTTCTGTTTCTTTCTTTCCTTACTGGCTTTCCTATTTCCTTACAAAGTGTAACTCCTTTTTCTTTCTTAACTCCCCACTAATTCTTTTTAATTTTCATTAACCCTCCTTAATTCTAATAATTCTAAATAACTATTATCCTCCTATTTTCAAAAATAATATTATTTCTTCTACTCCACTTAAATAATAAAAATCATTACTACTTCCCATATAATAAAATATAATAAAATAGCAATTACCAATAATTCACATAAATCAACATAAATTATATAAAATACATAAAACATATAAAATCAACCAAAAATAAATAAATAACAACTTAGGGCGTTACAACCGACGAATGTGCTGAAAATAAATCATGCCGATTACTTTTGAAATAGTAAGCGACGAATATGTGCTGAAAATAAATCTTGCCGATTACTTTTGAAATAGTAACCGACGAATGTGTTGAAAATAAATCATGCCGATTACTTTGGAAATAGTAAGTGACGAATATGTTGAAAATAAAAATCTTACCGATTACTTTTGAAATAGTAACCAACGGATGTGCTGAAAATAAAGTCTTGCCGATAACTTTTGAAATAGTAACCGACGAATATGTGCTGAAAATAAATCTTGCCGATTACTTTTGAAATAGTAACTGACGAATGTGCTGAAAATAAATCATGCCGATTACTTTTGAAATAGTAAGCGACGAATATGTTGAAAATAAAAATCTTACCGATTACTTTTGAAATAGTAACCAACGAATATGCTGAATATAAAGTCTTGCCGATTACTTTTGAAATAGTAACCGACGAATATGTTGAAAATAAAAATCTTGTCGATTACTTTTAAAATAGTAACCGACAAAAATGCTGAAAATAAAAATCTTGCCGATTACTTTTGAATAAGTAACCGACAAATATGCTGAAAATAAAAATCTTGCCGATTACTTTTGAAATAGTCACCGACCAATATGCTGAAAATAAAAATCTTGCCGATTACTTTTGAAATAGTAACCGACGAATGTGCTGAAAATAAATAATGCCGATTACTATTGAAATAGTAACCGACAAATGTGCTGAAAATAAATGTCTTGCCCATTACTTTTGAAATAGTAACCGACGAATATGTGCTGAAAATAAATCTTGCCGATTACTTTTGAAATAGTAACCGACGAATGTGCTGAAAATAAATCTTGCCGATTACTTTTGAAATAGTAAGCAACAAATATGTGTTGAAAATAAATCTTGCCGATTACTTTTGAAATAGTAACCGACGAATGTGTTGAAAATAAATCATGCCGATTACTTTTGAAATAGTAAGCGACGAATATGTTGAAAATAAAAATCTTACCGATTATTTTTGAAATAGTAACCAACGAATATGCTGAATATAAAGTCTTGCCGATTACTTTTGAAATAGTAACCGACGAATATGTGCTGAAAATAAATCTTGCCGATTACTTTTGAAATAGTAACTGACGAATGTGCTGAAAATAAATCATGCCGATTACTTTTGAAATAGTAAGCGACGAATATGTTGAAAATAAAAATCTTACCGATTACTTTTGAAATAGTAACCAACGAATATGCTGAATATAAAGTCTTGCCGATTACTTTTGAAATAGTAACCGACGAATGTGCTGAAAATAAATCATGCCGATTACTTTGGAAATAGTAAGTGACGAATATGTTGAAAATAAAAATCTTACCGATTACTTTTGAAATAGTAACCAACGGATGTGCTGAAAATAAAGTCTTGCCGATAACTTTTGAAATAGTAACCGACGAATATGTGCTGAAAATAAATCTTGCCGATTACTTTTGAAATAGTAACTGACGAATGTGCTGAAAATAAATCATGCCGATTACTTTTGAAATAGTAAGCGACGAATATGTTGAAAATAAAAATCTTACCGATTACTTTTGAAATAGTAACCAACGAATATGTTGAATATAAAGTCTTGCCGATTACTTTTGAAATAGTAACCGACGAATATGTTGAAAATAAAAATCTTGTCGATTACTTTTAAAATAGTAACCGACAAATATGCTGAAAATAAAAATCTTGCCGATTACTTTTGAAAAAGTAACCGACAAATATGCTGAAAATAAAAATCTTGCCGATTACTTTTGAAATAGTCACCGACCAATATGCTGAAAATAAAAATCTTGCCGATTACTTTTGAAATAGTAACCGACGAATGTGCAGAAAATAGATCATGCCGATTACTTTTGAAATAGTAACCGACGAATGTGTTGAAAATAAATCATGTCGATTACCTTTGAAATAGTAACCGACGAATCTGCTGAAAATAAATCATGCCGATTACTTTTGAAATAGTCACCGGCGAATATGCTGAAAATAAAAATCTTGCCAATTACTTTTGAAATAGTAACCGACGAATGTGCTGAAAATAAATCATGCCGATTACTTTGGAAATAGTAAGTGACGAATATGTTGAAAATAAAAATCTTACCGATTACTTTTGAAATAGTAACCAACGGATGTGCTGAAAATAAAGTCTTGCCGATAACTTTTGAAATAGTAACCGACGAATATGTGCTGAAAATAAATCTTGCCGATTACTTTTGAAATAGTAACTGACGAATGTGCTGAAAATAAATCATGCCGATTACTTTTGAAATAGTAAGCGACGAATATGTTGAAAATAAAAATCTTACCGATTACTTTTGAAATAGTAACCAACGAATATGCTGAATATAAAGTCTTGCCGATTACTTTTGAAATAGTAACCGACGAATATGTTGAAAATAAAAATCTTGTCGATTACTTTTAAAATAGTAACCGACAAATATGCTGAAAATAAAAATCTTGCCGATTACTTTTCAAAAAGTAACCGACAAATATGCTGAAAATAAAAATCTTGCCGATTACTTTTGAAATAGTCACCGACCAATATGCTGAAAATAAAAATCTTGCCGATTACTTTTGAAATAGTAACCGACGAATGTGCTGAAAATAAATAATGTCGATTACTATTGAAATAGTAACCGACAAATGTGCTGAAAATAAAAGTCTTGCCCATTACTTTTGAAATAGTAACCGACGAATATGTGCTGAAAATAAATCTTGCCGATTGCTTTTGAAATAGTAACCGACGAATGTGCTGAAAATAAATCATGCCGATTACTTTTGAAATAGTAAGCGACGAATATGTGCTGAAAATAAATCTTGCCGATTACTTTTGAAATAGTAACTGACGAATGTGCTGAAAATAAATCATGCCGATTACTTTTGAAATAGTAAGCGATGAATATGTTGAAAATAAAAATCTTACCGATTACTTTTGAAATAGTAACCAACGAATATGCTGAATATAAAGTCTTGCCGATTACTTTTGAAATAGTAACCGACGAATATGTTGAAAATAAAAATCTTGTCGATTACTTTTAAAATAGTAACCGACAAAAATGCTGAAAATAAAAATCTTGCCGATTACTTTTGAATAAGTAACCGACAAATATGCTGAAAATAAAAATCTTGCCGATTACTTTTGAAATAGTCACCGACCAATATGCTGAAAATAAATAATGCCGATTACTATTGAAATAGTAACCGACAAATGTGCTGAAAATAAAAGTCTTGCCCATTACTTCTGAAATAGTAACCGACGAATGTGCTGAAAATAAATCATGCCGATTACTTTGGAAATAGTAAGTGACAAATATGTTGAAAATAAAAATCTTACCGATTACTTTTGAAATAGTAACCAACGGATGTGCTGAAAATAAAGTCTTGCCGATAACTTTTGAAATAGTAACCGACGAATTTGTGCTGAAAATAAATCTTGCCGATTACTTTTGAAATAGTAACTGACGAATGTGCTGAAAATAAATCATGCCGATTACTTTTGAAATAGTAAGCGACGAATATGTTGAAAATAAAAATCTTACTGATTACTTTTGAAATAGTAACCAACGAATATGCTGAATATAAAGTCTTGCCGATTACTTTTGAAATAGTAACCGACGAATATGCTGAAAATAAAAATCTTGCCGATTACTTTTCAAAAAGTAACCGACAAATATGCTGAAAATAAAAATCTTGCCGATTACTTTTGAAATAGTCACCGACCAAAAAATCTTGCCGATTACTTTTGAAATAGTAACCGACGAATGTGCTGAAAATAAATAATGCCGATTACTATTGAAATAGTAACCGACAAATGTGCTGAAAATAAAAGTCTTGCCCATTACTCTTGAAATAGTAACCGACGAATATGTGCTGAAAATAAATCTTGCCGATTACTTTTGAAATAGTAACCGACGAATGTGCTGAAAATAAATCATGCCGATTACTTTTGAAATAGTAAGCGACGAATATGTGCTGAAAATAAATCTTGCCGATTACTTTTGAAATAGTAACCGACGAATGTGTTGAAAATAAATCATGCCGATTACTTTAGAAATAGTAAGCGACGAATATGTTGAAAATAAAAATCTTACCGATTACTTTTGAAATAGTAACCAACGAATATGCTGAATAAAAGTCTTGCCGATTACTTTTGAAATAGTAACCGACGAATATGTTGAAAATAAAAATCTTGTCGATTACTTTTAAAATAGTAACCGACAAATATGCTGAAAATAAAAATCTTGCCGATTACTTTTGAAAAAGTAACCGACAAATATGCTGAAAATAAAAATCTTGCCGATTACTTTTGAAATAGTCACCGACCAATATGCTGAAAATAAAAATCTTGCCGATTACTTTTGAAATAGTAACCGACGAATGTGCTGAAAATAAATAATGCCGATTACTATTGAAATAGTAACCGACAAATGTGCTGAAAATAAAAGTCTTGCCCATTACTTTTGAAATAGTAACCGACGAATATGTGCTGAAAATAAATCTTGCCGATTACTTTTGAAATAGTAACCGACGAATGTGCTGAAAATAAATCATGCCGATTACTTTTGAAATAGTAACCGACGAATGTGTTGAAAATAAATCATGCCGATTACTTTAGAAATAGTAAGCGACGAATATGTTGAAAATAAAAATCTTACCGATTACTTTTGAAATAGTAACCAACGAATATGCTGAATAAAAGTCTTGCCGATTACTTTTGAAATAGTAACCGACGAATATGTTGAAAATAAAAATCTTGTCGATTACTTTAAAAATAGTAACCGACAAATATGCTGAAAATAAAAATCTTGCCGATTACTTTTGAAAAAGTAACCGACAAATATGCTGAAAATAAAAATCTTGCCGATTACTTTTGAAATAGTCACCGACCAATATGCTGAAAATAAAAATCTTGCCGATTACTTTTGAAATAGTAACCGACGAATGTGCTGAAAATAAATAATGCCGATTACTATTGAAATAGTAACCGACAAATGTGCTGAAAATAAAAGTCTTGCCCATTACTTTTGAAATAGTAACCGACGAATATGTGCTGAAAATAAATCTTGCCGATTACTTTTGAAATAGTAACCGACGAATGTGCTGAAAATAAATCTTGCCGATTACTTTTGAAATAGTAAGCGACGAATATGTGCTGAAAATAAATCTTGCCGATTACTTTTGAAATAGTAACCGACGAATGTGTTGAAAATAAATCATGCCGATTACTTTTGAAATAGTAAGCGACGAATATGTTGAAAATAAAAATCTTACCGATTACTTTTAAAATAGTAACCAACGAATATGCTGAATATAAAGTCTTGCCGATTACTTTTGAAATAGTAACCGACGAATATGTTGAAAATAAAAATCTTGCCGATTACTTTTGAAAAAGTAACCGACAAATATGCTGAAAATAAAAATCTTGCCGATTACTTTTGAAATAGTCACCGACCAATATGCTGGAAATAAAAATCTTGCCGATTACTTTTGAAATAGTCACCGACCAATATGCTGAAAATAAAAATCTTGCCGATTACTTTTGAAATAGTAACCGACGAATGTGCTGAAAATAAATAATGCCGATTACTATTGAAATAGTAACCGACAAATGTGCTGAAAATAAAAGTCTTGCCCATTACTTTTGAAATAGTAACCGACGAATATGTGCTGAAAATAAATCTTGCCGATTACTTTTGAAATAGTAACCGACGAATGTGCTGAAAATAAATCATGCCGATTACTTTTGAAATAGTAAGCGACGAATATGTGCTGAAAATAAATCTTGCCGATTACTTTCGAAATAGTAACCGACGAATGTGTTGAAAATAAATCATGCCGATTACTTTTGAAATAGTAAGCGACGAATATGTTGAAAATAAAAATCTTACCGATTACTTTTAAAATAGTAACCAACGAATATGCTGAATATAAAGTCTTGCCGATTACTTTTGAAATAGTAACCGACGAATATGTTGAAAATAAAAATCTTGCCGATTACTTTTGAAAAAGTAACCGACAAATATGCTGAAAATAAAAATCTTGCCGATTACTTTTGAAATAGTCACCGACCAATATGCTGAAAATAAAAATCTTGCCGATTACTTTTGAAATAGTAACCGACGAATGTGCTGAAAATAAATAATGCCGATTACTATTGAAATAGTAACCGACAAATGTGCTGAAAATAAAAGTCTTGCCCATTACTTTTGAAATAGTAACCGACGAATATGTGCTGAAAATAAATCTTGCCGATTACTTTTGAAATAGTAACCGACGAATGTGCTGAAAATAAATCATGCCGATTACTTTTGAAATAGTAAGCGACGAATATGTGCTGAAAATAAATCTTGCCGATTACTTTTGAAATAGTAACCGACGAATGTGTTGAAAATAAATCATGCCGATTACTTTGGAAATAGTAAGTGACGAATATGTTGAAAATAAAAATCTTACCGATTACTTTTGAAATAGTAACCAACGGATGTGCTGAAAATAAAGTCTTGCCGATAACTTTTGAAATAGTAACCGACGAATATGTGCTGAAAATAAATCTTGCCGATTACTTTTGAAATAGTAACTGACGAATGTGCTGAAAATAAATCATGCCGATTACTTTTGAAATAGTAAGCGACGAATATGTTGAAAATAAAAATCTTACCGATTACTTTTGAAATAGTAACCAACGAATATGCTGAATATAAAGTCTTGCCGATTACTTTTGAAATAGTAACCGACAAATATGCTGAAAATAAAAATCTTGCCGATTACTTTTGAATAAGTAACCGACAAATATGCTGAAAATAAAAATCTTGCCGATTACTTTTGAAATAGTCACCGACCAATATGCTGAAAATAAAAATCTTGCCGATTACTTTTGAAATAGTAACCGACGAATGTGCTGAAAATAAATAATGCCGATTACTATTGAAATAGTAACCGACAAATGTGCTGAAAATAAATGTCTTGCCCATTACTTTTGAAATAGTAACCGACGAATATGTGCTGAAAATAAATCTTGCCGATTACTTTTGAAATAGTAACCGACGAATGTGCTGAAAATAAATCTTGCCGATTACTTTTGAAATAGTAAGCAACAAATATGTGTTGAAAATAAATCTTGCCGATTACTTTTGAAATAGTAACCGACGAATGTGTTGAAAATAAATCGTGCCGATTACTTTTGAAATAGTAAGCGACGAATATGTTGAAAATAAAAATCTTACCGATTATTTTTGAAATAGTAACCAACGAATATGCTGAATATAAAGTCTTGCCGATTACTTTTGAAATAGTAACCGACGAATATGTTGAAAATAAAAATCTTGTCGATTACTTTTAAAATAGTAACCGACAAATATGCTGAAAATAAAAATCTTGCCGATTACTTTTGAAAAAGTAACCGACAAATATGCTGAAAATAAAAATCTTGCCGATTACTTTTGAAATAGTCACCGACCAATATGCTGAAAATAAAAATCTTGCCGATTACTTTTGAAATAGTAACCGACGAATGTGCAGAAAATAGATCATGCCGATTACTTTTGAAATAGTAACCGACGAATGTGTTGAAAATAAATCATGTCGATTACCTTTGAAATAGTAACCGACGAATCTGCTGAAAATAAATCATGCCGATTACTTTTGAAATAGTCACCGGCGAATATGCTGAAAATAAAAATCTTGCCAATTACTTTTGAAATAGTAACCGACGAATGTGCTGAAAATAAATCATGCCGATTACTTTGGAAATAGTAAGTGACGAATATGTTGAAAATAAAAATCTTACCGATTACTTTTGAAATAGTAACCAACGGATGTGCTGAAAATAAAGTCTTGCCGATAACTTTTGAAATAGTAACCGACGAATATGTGCTGAAAATAAATCTTGCCGATTACTTTTGAAATAGTAACTGACGAATGTGCTGAAAATAAATCATGCCGATTACTTTTGAAATAGTAAGCGACGAATATGTTGAAAATAAAAATCTTACTGATTACTTTTGAAATAGTAACCAACGAATATGCTGAATATAAAGTCTTGCCGATTACTTTTGAAATAGTAACCGACGAATATGTTGAAAATAAAAATCTTGTCGATTACTTTTAAAATAGTAACCGACAAATATGCTGAAAATAAAAATCTTGCCGATTACTTTTCAAAAAGTAACCGACAAATATGCTGAAAATAAAAATCTTGCCGATTACTTTTGAAATAGTCACCGACCAATATGCTGAAAATAAAAATCTTGCCGATTACTTTTGAAATAGTAACCGACGAATGTGCTGAAAATAAATAATGCCGATTACTATTGAAATAGTAACCGACAAATGTGCTGAAAATAAAAGTCTTGCCCATTACTTTTGAAATAGTAACCGGCGAATATGTGCTGAAAATAAATCTTGCCGATTACTTTTGAAATAGTAACCGACGAATGTGCTGAAAATAAATCATGCCGATTACTTTTGAAATAGTAAGCGACGAATATGTGCTGAAAATAAATCTTGCCGATTACTTTTGAAATAGTAACCGACGAATGTGTTGAAAATAAATCATGCCGATTACTTTAGAAATAGTAAGCGACGAATATGTTAAAAATAAAAATCTTACCGATTACTTTTGAAATAGTAACCAACGAATATGCTGAATAAAAGTCTTGCCGATTACTTTTGAAATAGTAACCGACGAATATGTTGAAAATAAAAATCTTGTCGATTACTTTTAAAATAGTAACCGACAAATATGCTGAAAATAAAAATCTTGCCGATTACTTTTGAAAAAGTAACCGACAAATATGCTGAAAATAAAAATCTTGCCGATTACTTTTGAAATAGTCACCGACCAATATGCTGAAAATAAAAATCTTGCCGATTACTTTTGAAATAGTAACCGACGAATGTGCTGAAAATAAATAATGCCGATTACTATTGAAATAGTAACCGACAAATGTGCTGAAAATAAAAGTCTTGCCCATTACTTTTGAAATAGTAACCGACGAATATGTGCTGAAAATAAATCTTGCCGATTACTTTTGAAATAGTAACCGACGAATGTGCTGAAAATAAATCATGCCGATTACTTTTGAAATAGTAACCGACGAATGTGTTGAAAATAAATCATGCCGATTACTTTAGAAATAGTAAGCGACGAATATGTTGAAAATAAAAATCTTACCGATTACTTTTGAAATAGTAACCAACGAATATGCTGAATAAAAGTCTTGCCGATTACTTTTGAAATAGTAACCGACGAATATGTTGAAAATAAAAATCTTGTCGATTACTTTTAAAATAGTAACCGACAAATATGCTGAAAATAAAAATCTTGCCGATTACTTTTGAAAAAGTAACCGACAAATATGCTGAAAATAAAAATCTTGCCGATTACTTTTGAAATAGTCACCGACCAATATGCTGAAAATAAAAATCTTGCCGATTACTTTTGAAATAGTAACCGACGAATGTGCTGAAAATAAATAATGCCGATTACTATTGAAATAGTAACCGACAAATGTGCTGAAAATAAAAGTCTTGCCCATTACTTTTGAAATAGTAACCGACGAATATGTGCTGAAAATAAATCTTGCCGATTACTTTTGAAATAGTAACCGACGAATGTGCTGAAAATAAATCATGCCGATTACTTTTGAAATAGTAACCGACGAATGTGTTGAAAATAAATCATGCCGATTACTTTAGAAATAGTAAGCGACGAATATGTTGAAAATAAAAATCTTACCGATTACTTTTGAAATAGTAACCAACGAATATGCTGAATAAAAGTCTTGCCGATTACTTTTGAAATAGTAACCGACGAATATGTTGAAAATAAAAATCTTGTCGATTACTTTTAAAATAGTAACCGACAAATATGCTGAAAATAAAAATCTTGCCGATTACTTTTGAAAAAGTAACCGACAAATATGCTGAAAATAAAAATCTTGCCGATTACTTTTGAAATAGTCACCGACCAATATGCTGAAAATAAAAATCTTGCCGATTACTTTTGAAATAGTAACCGACGAATGTGCTGAAAATAAATAATGCCGATTACTATTGAAATAGTAACCGACAAATGTGCTGAAAATAAAAGTCTTGCCCATTACTTTTGAAATAGTAACCGACGAATATGTGCTGAAAATAAATCTTGCCGATTACTTTTGAAATAGTAACCGACGAATGTGCTGAAAATAAATCATGCCGATTACTTTTGAAATAGTAAGCGACGAATATGTGCTGAAAATAAATCTTGCCGATTACTTTTGAAATAGTAACCGACGAATGTGTTGAAAATAAATCATGCCGATTACTTTTGAAATAGTAAGCGACGAATATGTTAAAAATAAAAATCTTACCGATTACTTTTAAAATAGTAACCAACGAATATGCTGAATATAAAGTCTTGCCGATTACTTTTGAAATAGTAACCGACGAATATGTTGAAAATAAAAATCTTGTCGATTACTTTTGAAAAAGTAACCGACAAATATGCTGAAAATAAAAATCTTGCCGATTACTTTTGAAATAGTCACCGACCAATATGCTGAAAATAAAAATCTTGCCGATTACTTTTGAAATAGTAACCGACGAATGTGCAGAAAATAGATCATGCCGATTACTTTTGAAATAGTAACCGACGAATGTGTTGAAAATAAATCATGTCGATTACCTTTGAAATAGTAACCGACGAATCTGCTGAAAATAAATCATGCCGATTACTTTTGAAATAGTCACCGGCGAATATGCTGAAAATAAAAATCTTGCCAATTACTTTTGAAATAGTAACCGACGAATGTGCTGAAAATAAATCATGCCGATTACTTTGGAAATAGTAAGTGACGAATATGTTGAAAATAAAAATCTTACCGATTACTTTTGAAATAGTAACCAACGGATGTGCTGAAAATAAAGTCTTGCCGATAACTTTTGAAATAGTAACCGACGAATATGTGCTGAAAATAAATCTTGCCGATTACTTTTGAAATAGTAACTGACGAATGTGCTGAAAATAAATCATGCCGATTACTTTTGAAATAGTAAGCGACGAATATGTTGAAAATAAAAATCTTACTGATTACTTTTGAAATAGTAACCAACGAATATGCTGAATATAAAGTCTTGCCGATTACTTTTGAAATAGTAACCGACGAATATGTTGAAAATAAAAATCTTGTCGATTACTTTTAAAATAGTAACCGACAAATATTCTGAAAATAAAAATCTTGCCGATTACTTTTCAAAAAGTAACCGACAAATATGCTGAAAATAAAAATCTTGCCGATTACTTTTGAAATAGTCACCGACCAATATGCTGAAAATAAAAATCTTGCCGATTACTTTTGAAATAGTAACCGACGAATGTGCTGAAAATAAATAATGCCGATTACTATTGAAATAGTAACCGACAAATGTGCTGAAAATAAAAGTCTTGCCCATTACTTTTGAAATAGTAACCGACGAATATGTGCTGAAAATAAATCTTGCCGATTACTTTTGAAATAGTAACCGACGAATGTGCTGAAAATAAATCATGCCGATTACTTTTGAAATAGTAAGCGACGAATATGTGCTGAAAATAAATCTTGCCGATTACTTTTGAAATAGTAACCGACGAATGTGTTGAAAATAAATCATGCCGATTACTTTAGAAATAGTAAGCGACGAATATGTTGAAAATAAAAATCTTACCGATTACTTTTGAAATAGTAACCAACGAATATGCTGAATAAAAGTCTTGCCGATTACTTTTGAAATAGTAACCGACGAATGTGTTGAAAATAAATCATGCCGATTACTTTAGAAATAGTAAGCGACGAATATGTTGAAAATAAAAATCTTACCGATTACTTTTGAAATAGTAACCAACGAATATGCTGAATAAAAGTCTTGCCGATTACTTTTGAAATAGTAACCGACGAATATGTTGAAAATAAAAATCTTGTCGATTACTTTTAAAATAGTAACCGACAAATATGCTGAAAATAAAAATCTTGCCGATTACTTTTGAAAAAGTAACCGACAAATATGCTGAAAATAAAAATCTTGCCGATTACTTTTGAAATAGTCACCGACCAATATGCTGAAAATAAAAATCTTGCCGATTACTTTTGAAATAGTAACCGACGAATGTGCTGAAAATAAATAATGCCGATTACTATTGAAATAGTAACCGACAAATGTGCTGAAAATAAAAGTCTTGCCCATTACTTTTGAAATAGTAACCGACGAATATGTGCTGAAAATAAATCTTGCCGATTACTTTTGAAATAGTAACCGACGAATGTGCTGAAAATAAATCATGCCGATTACTTTTGAAATAGTAACCGACGAATGTGTTGAAAATAAATCATGCCGATTACTTTAGAAATAGTAAGCGACGAATATGTTGAAAATAAAAATCTTACCGATTACTTTTGAAATAGTAACCAACGAATATGCTGAATAAAAGTCTTGCCGATTACTTTTGAAATAGTAACCGACGAATATGTTGAAAATAAAAATCTTGTCGATTACTTTTAAAATAGTAACCGACAAATATGCTGAAAATAAAAATCTTGCCGATTACTTTTGAAAAAGTAACCGACAAATATGCTGAAAATAAAAATCTTGCCGATTACTTTTGAAATAGTCACCGACCAATATGCTGAAAATAAAAATCTTGCCGATTACTTTTGAAATAGTAACCGACGAATGTGCTGAAAATAAATAATGCCGATTACTATTGAAATTGTAACCGACAAATGTGCTGATAATAAAAGTCTTGCCCATTACTTTTGAAATAGTAACCGACGAATATGTGCTGAAAATAAATCTTGCCGATTACTTTTGAAATAGTAACCGACGAATGTGCTGAAAATAAATCATGCCGATTACTTTTGAAATAGTAACCGACGAATGTGTTGAAAATAAATCATGCCGATTACTTTAGAAATAGTAAGCGACGAATATGTTGAAAATAAAAATCTTACCGATTACTTTTGAAATAGTAACCAACGAATATGCTGAATAAAAGTCTTGCCGATTACTTTTGAAATAGTAACCGACGAATATGTTGAAAATAAAAATCTTGTCGATTACTTTCAAAATAGTAACCGACAAATATGCTGAAAATAAAAATCTTGCCGATTACTTTTGAAAAAGTAACCGACAAATATGCTGAAAATAAAAATCTTGCCGATTACTTTTGAAATAGTCACCGACCAATATGCTGAAAATAAAAATCTTGCCGATTACTTTTGAAATAGTAACCGACGAATGTGCTGAAAATAAATAATGCCGATTACTATTGAAATAGTAACCGACAAATGTGCTGAAAATAAAAGTCTTGCCCATTACTTTTGAAATAGTAACCGACGAATATGTGCTGAAAATAAATCTTGCCGATTACTTTTGAAATAGTAACCGACGAATGTGCTGAAAATAAATCATGCCGATTACTTTTGAAATAGTAACCGACGAATGTGTTGAAAATAAATCATGCCGATTACTTTAGAAATAGTAAGCGACGAATATGTTGAAAATAAAAGTCTTACCGATTACTTTTGAAATAGTAACCAACGAATATGCTGAATAAAAGTCTTGCCGATTACTTTTGAAATAGTAACCGACGAATATGTTGAAAATAAAAATCTTGTCGATTACTTTCAAAATAGTAACCGACAAATATGCTGAAAATAAAAATCTTGCCGATTACTTTTGAAAAAGTAACCGACAAATATGCTGAAAATAAAAATCTTGCCGATTACTTTTGAAATAGTCACCGACCAATATGCTGAAAATAAAAATCTTGCCGATTACTTTTGAAATAGTAACCGACGAATGTGCTGAAAATAAATAATGCCGATTACTATTGAAATAGTAACCGACAAATGTGCTGAAAATAAAAGTCTTGCCCATTACTTTTGAAATAGTAACCGACGAATATGTGCTGAAAATAAATCTTGCCGATTACTTTTGAAATAGTAACCGACGAATGTGCTGAAAATAAATCATGCCGATTACTTTTGAAATAGTAACCGACGAATGTGTTGAAAATAAATCATGCCGATTACTTTAGAAATAGTAAGCGACGAATATGTTGAAAATAAAAATCTTACCGATTACTTTTGAAATAGTAACCAACGAATATGCTGAATAAAAGTCTTGCCGATTACTTTTGAAATAGTAACCGACGAATATGTTGAAAATAAAAATCTTGTCGATTACTTTTAAAATAGTAACCGACAAATATGCTGAAAATAAAAATCTTGCCGATTACTTTTGAAAAAGTAACCGACAAATATGCTGAAAATAAAAATCTTGCCGATTACTTTTGAAATAGTCACCGACCAATATGCTGAAAATAAAAATCTTGCCGATTACTTTTGAAATAGTAACCGACGAATGTGCTGAAAATAAATAATGCCGATTACTATTGAAATTGTAACCGACAAATGTGCTGATAATAAAAGTCTTGCCCATTACTTTTGAAATAGTAACCGACGAATATGTGCTGAAAATAAATCTTGCCGATTACTTTTGAAATAGTAACCGACGAATGTGCTGAAAATAAATCATGCCGATTACTTTTGAAATAGTAACCGACGAATGTGTTGAAAATAAATCATGCCGATTACTTTAGAAATAGTAAGCGACGAATATGTTGAAAATAAAAATCTTACCGATTACTTTTGAAATAGTAACCAACGAATATGCTGAATAAAAGTCTTGCCGATTACTTTTGAAATAGTAACCGACGAATATGTTGAAAATAAAAATCTTGTCGATTACTTTCAAAATAGTAACCGACAAATATGCTGAAAATAAAAATCTTGCCGATTACTTTTGAAAAAGTAACCGACAAATATGCTGAAAATAAAAATCTTGCCGATTACTTTTGAAATAGTCACCGACCAATATGCTGAAAATAAAAATCTTGCCGATTACTTTTGAAATAGTAACCGACGAATGTGCTGAAAATAAATAATGCCGATTACTATTGAAATAGTAACCGACAAATGTGCTGAAAATAAAAGTCTTGCCCATTACTTTTGAAATAGTAACCGACGAATATGTGCTGAAAATAAATCTTGCCGATTACTTTTGAAATAGTAACCGACGAATGTGCTGAAAATAAATCATGCCGATTACTTTTGAAATAGTAACCGACGAATGTGTTGAAAATAAATCATGCCGATTACTTTAGAAATAGTAAGCGACGAATATGTTGAAAATAAAAGTCTTACCGATTACTTTTGAAATAGTAACCAACGAATATGCTGAATAAAAGTCTTGCCGATTACTTTTGAAATAGTAACCGACGAATATGTTGAAAATAAAAATCTTGTCGATTACTTTCAAAATAGTAACCGACAAATATGCTGAAAATAAAAATCTTGCCGATTACTTTTGAAAAAGTAACCGACAAATATGCTGAAAATAAAAATCTTGCCGATTACTTTTGAAATAGTCACCGACCAATATGCTGAAAATAAAAATCTTGCCGATTACTTTTGAAATAGTAACCGACGAATGTGCTGAAAATAAATAATGCCGATTACTATTGAAATAGTAACCGACAAATGTGCTGAAAATAAAAGTCTTGCCCATTACTTTTGAAATAGTAACCGACGAATATGTGCTGAAAATAAATCTTGCCGATTACTTTTGAAATAGTAACCGACGAATGTGCTGAAAATAAATCATGCCGATTACTTTTGAAATAGTAACTGTAACGCCCTAGTTGTCTTTTATTTATTTAGTTGATTTTTGTGTGTTTTAGATGCTTTATAATTATTTATATTGATTTATGTGAATTATTGGTAATTGTTATTTTGTTGTATTTTATTATATGAGAAGTAGTAATGATTTTTATTATTAAGTGGAGTAGAAGAAATAATATTATTTTTGAAATAGTAAAAATAATAGTTGATTTAGAAAAAGGATTTAATTGTTATTATTGGAATTAAGTTAGTGGGGGTTATACTTTTATTGGGAAGTTAAGAGGGAGTTAAGAGAAAAAGGTTTTGGTTGGTAAGAATAGGTAGAGTCAGAAAAAAACAATAACACGTACCAGTAAAGAAACAGAGTTTTGGGAGAAAAGAGAAGAACCAAGAGGGAAGAGCTAGGAAGAGAGAATCTGATCAATTGCTGTAGATTTTCGCTGAATTAAGGTAAGGGTGGGCTAGCATTTCAATTGTTGATATATACATGTATGATTTCATGAAAATGGATTGAAATTGGTAGTTTTGGAATTAGGTTTATGAACATGATGAATTGCTCATTTTTCTGATGAATTGCGTTGTAATGTTGTTGTTATGAGATGTTTATGTTGTTTTGTCGTATAATGAACCCATAACATTGTTCAAAAATCATTTTGGGTGATTGAGGGATCAAAGTTGGGATTTTTGGGTTAGAACTATGCTGTTATCGCAACTGTTTTGCTGAACCTGAGACCTGCTCGCTTAAGCGTGCTGCAAGCGTGCAGCTAGCGAGCAAAACCAAACTTACGTCTTTTTGGACGCTTAAGCGTGCAGCTGCTCGCTTAAGCGTGCTGAATCTTTTCCCAGACCATAGTGCGCACGCTCAAGCGTACCGTAAGCGTGCAGTAAGCGAACAAGAACCCAACCTTCGTGTTTTGGCTCGCTTAAGCGTGCAGCTGCTCGCTTAAGCGTGCTGGGTCCTGTGCGACCCAAAATGTGATTTTTCTAAGATGTTCCAAACCCAAACCTAAGCTTTCTAAGATGTTTATTATAATTTTTAAGAATTATTTGGATGATAAAAACTATATTACGAAGATGATTAGATGGAATTATGTATGCTTATGTGCAAATAATTATACTTGCTAAGTTGAATTGCCTTGTCGATTGTTGAGTGCTATTGTCCAGTTGGGGAGGGTATCCTAAGTTGTTGTTGTTGTTGGTTGCATGCTGATATGCTCCATTAAGAAGTTGGGTTGTATGCTGATATACACCATAGAGTCTTTCATACTCATTTGCATTTGATGGGGGCTTATTGCCCTGGAATGTTTATCATTCACCTGTTGGGGGCTTATTGCCCTGGAATGTTTATCATTCACCTGTTGGGGGCTTATTGCCCTGGGATGCTTTAACCATCCAAATTGTTGGGGGCTTATTGCCCTGGAATGCTTAGCATTCAACGCGCGTAGTTGGTACCACATGCATAATGCATTAGATGTTGATGGAGTCTTGCATTAGTAGTAGGAGTGAGTTGTCCTTTTGGGATTGTTGTTGGTGAGGTGTCGCCACAAGTGTTGTTGTTGTTGTTGATATGAACCAAAGATGAATTTAATTATAAGATGAGATGATTTGTTGGTAATGTTGCTGTTGGTTGTAATCTTTGTTGTTGTTTTCAATTTACTTTGATGATTCATATATCTATATGTTACCTTTGATTTGTGAACTCACCCCTTCTGCTGGAATTGCCGCCTTGTGGGCAAGTGCAGGTAGCGAAGACTAGTGATGTTGGCTCTTGCGTCTAGGGCTCTGATACATAGTAGGGATGGGGAATCGTTGTCTTGTCTTGCATTCCTTTTATGTATCATTTCTTTTGGAGATAATGTTGCTGAAATTTAATTGTTGGATAATTTCACTATATTGATGGCCTTTGATGCCAAGGATTTGTTGTAGATGTTTAACGATGATGATTTCTAAATAAAGATTTTCCGCTGCAGAATTTTTAATATGATGATATTGTATGTTGGTTTTAAATAGTTTTATATTCTATTTAAACAATTTTGAAAGCGTAGATGTAATACTCCGTTGTTTGATTAAACTCTGATAATTGTTGCATATTATTATGTCATATTGGGAACGGGGTGTTACAATTGGTATCAGAGCAAGTCGGTCCGTCAGACCATTAGAAGAGTCGTGTCGAGCCATGTAGAGTAGTGTGACAGGTTTAAACTGTCTTTGTTGTTCTAATTCTTGTTGTTATGTAGAACTATCGAGATGGCCGGAAGGAATGATGCTGCTCTTGCTGCTGCTTTGCAAGCAATGGCTCAGGTTGTTGGACAACAACAAGGTGCTGGTGGTGCTGGTGAAGGTGTAAGGATGCTTGAAACCTTCTTGAGGAATCATCCACCAACCTTTAAGGGAAGGTACGACCCCGATGGAGCGCAGACTTGGCTGAAGGAGGTCGAGAGGATCTTCCGAGTGATGCAGTGTACGGATGTTCAGATGGTGCGGTTTGGCACGCACATGTTGGCTGAAGAGGCTGACGACTGGTGGGTGAGTGTGCAGCCAGTGTTAGAGGCTGAAGGTGCTGTGATTACATGGGCTGTGTTCCGAAGAGAGTTCCTGAGGAGGTATTTCCCGGAGGATGTCCGAGGTAAGAACGAAATTGAATTCCTTGAGCTGAAGCAGGGAGACATGTCCATTACGGAATATGCTGCTAAGTTCGTGGAGCTTGCCAAGTTCTATCCTCATTATGCTGCGGAGACTGCTGAGTTCTCCAAATGTATTAAGTTTGAGAATGGTCTGCGAGCTGATATCAAGCGGGCCATTGGCTATCAGAAGATCAGAGACTTCTCTGAGTTGGTGAGCAGCTGTCGTATTTATGAAGAGGACACTAAAGCTCACTATAAGATAATGAATGACCGTAGAGGAAAGGGGCAGCAGAGTCGCCCAAAGCCTTATAGTGCCCCAGCTGACAAGGGCAAACAGAGAATGCATGATGAGAGGAGGCCTGCACGTAGAGATGCTCCTGCCGAAGTGGTTTGTTATAAGTGTGGTGTGAAAGGCCACAAGAGCAATGCTTGTACCCGTGATGAGAAGAAATGTTTCAGATGCGGAAAGAAGGGCCACACTGTCACCGAATGCAAGCGTGGGGACATTGTTTGTTTCAACTGCAATGAAGAAGGTCACATTGGTTCTCAGTGTACTAAGCCTAAGAAGGCGCAGACCAGTGGTAGAGTGTTTGCATTGACCGGTACTCAGACTGATCAGGAGGATCGACTTATCAGAGGTACTTGTTTCTTTAATAGTACTCCTTTAATTGCTATTATAGATACTGGTGCAACGCATTGTTTCATTGCTTTTGATTGTGCACAAAGATTGGGTTTGATTATGTCTGATATGAATGGGGAGATGGTTGTTGAAACTCCAGCTAAGGGTTCAGTAACTACTTCCCTTGTTTGTTTAAGTTGTCCGTTGTCTGTATTTGGTAGAGATTTTGAGGTGGACCTTGTCTGTTTGCCGTTAGTGGGAGTGGATGTAATATTGGGGATGAATTGGTTAGAGTACAATCATGTCTTGATCAATTGTTTTACGAAGACTGTGCGGTTTTCTTCGGCTGAAGAGGAGAGTGGAGCAGAATTCTTATCCACTAAAGAGATGAAGCGGTTAGAACAAGATGGTGTGTTGATGTTTTCGTTGTTGGCATTCTTGTCGGTGGAGAACCAAGCTGTGATTGATGGGCTGCCTGTTGTGAAGGAATTTCCTGAAGTTTTCCCTGATGAGATTCCAGATGTGCCACCAGAGAGGGAGGTTGAATTTTCGATAGACCTTGTGCCGGGTACGAAGCCTGTGTCGATGGCTCCTTACCGTATGTCAGCTTCGGAGTTAGCTGAGTTAAAGAAGCAGTTAGAAGACTTGCTTGACAAGAAGTTTGTGAGACCGAGTGTTTCGCCGTGGGGAGCGCCGGTGTTGTTAGTAAAGAAGAAGGATGGTAGCATGCGGTTGTGCATCGATTACCGTCAGTTGAATAAAGTGACGATTAAGAATAGGTATCCACTACCGAGGATAGATGACTTGATGGATCAACTAGTGGGTGCCCGTGTGTTTAGCAAAATTGACTTGAGGTCAGGTTACCATCAGATAAAGGTGAAGGATGAGGATATGCAAAAGACAGCATTTCGGACGCGTTATGGTCATTATGAATATAAGGTGATGCCTTTCGGTGTGACGAATGCACCTGGTGTGTTTATGGAATACATGAACAGAATTTTCCATGAGTATCTGGATCAGTTTGTGGTAGTCTTTATTGATGATATATTGATTTATTCTAAGACTGAAGCTGAGCATGCAGAGCATTTGAAGATTGTACTGCAAGTGCTGAAGGAAAAGAAGCTGTATGCCAAGCTGTCCAAGTGTGAGTTCTGGCTGAACGAAGTAAGTTTTCTTGGCCACATTATTTCTGGTAAAGGTATTGCTGTAGATCCTTCGAAGGTTGATGCTGTGTCGCAGTGGGAGACACCAAAGTCAGTTACTGAGGTGAGAAGTTTTCTTGGTTTGGCTGGTTATTACCGCAGATTTATTGAAGGATTTTCGAAGTTGGCACTTCCTTTGACGCAGCTGACTTGTAAAGGTAAAGCCTTTGTGTGGGATGCTAGTTGTGAGAGTAGTTTCAATAAGTTGAAGCAAAGGTTGACGACTGCTCCTATTTTGATTTTGCCAAAGCCAGAAGAACCTTTTGTTGTTTATTGTGATGCATCTAAGCTGGGCTTGGGTGGTGTTTTGATGCAAGATGGCAAGGTGGTAGCGTATGCTTCTAGGCAGCTGAGAGTGCATGAGAAGAATTATCCTACACATGATTTAGAGTTAGCAGCCGTGGTGTTTGTGTTGAAGATTTGGAGGCACTATTTGTATGGTTCCAGATTTGAAGTGTTTAGCGACCATAAAAGTTTAAAGTACCTGTTTGATCAGAAGGAGTTGAACATGAGGCAGAGAAGGTGGCTTGAGTTACTTAAGGACTATGACTTTGGCTTGAATTACCATCCGGGTAAAGCCAATGTAGTTGCGGATGCGTTGAGCAGAAAGACATTGCATATGTCGGCTATGATGGTGAAGGAGTTCGAGTTGCTTGAACAGTTTAGAGACTTGAGTCTTGTTTGTGAAAGATCGCATCAGAGTGTGAAGTTGGGTATGTTGAAGATTAATAGTGATTTCTTGAGTAGTATCAAGAGGCACAGAAGCTTGATGTTAAGTTTGTGGATTTAATGGCTGCTAGTGATCCGAATGTAGATGGTGATTTCAAGGTTGATGACCAAGGTGTGTTGAGGTTTAGAGGAAGAATTTGTATTCCGGATGATGAGGATTTGAAAAGGATGATTTTAGAAGAAAGTCATAAGAGTAGTTTGAGTATTCATCCTGGAGCTACTAAAATGTATCATGACCTGAAGAAATTATTTTGGTGGTCCGGTTTGAAGAGGGATGTTGCGCAATTTGTTTATGCATGTTTGACTTGCCAGAAGTCTAAGGTTGAGCACCAGAAGCCTGCAGGGCTGTTGACTCCGCTAGATGTACCTGAATGGAAGTGGGATAGCATTTCGATGGATTTTGTAACAAGTTTGCCGAATACTTCAAGGGGGCATGATGCCATTTGGGTCGTGGTCGACAGGTTGACTAAGTCGGCGCACTTTGTTCCGATCAACGTTACTTATTCGGTAGCTCAGTTGGCGGAGATCTATATTCGTGATATTGTGAAGTTGCATGGTGTTCCATCTAGTATTGTGTCGGATAGAGATCCGAGGTTTACTTCGAGGTTTTGGAAGAGTTTACAAGATGCCTTGGGTTCGAAGTTAAGATTGAGCTCGGCTTATCATCCGCAGACAGATGGTCAGTCGGAGAGGACTATCCAATCCTTAGAAGATTTGTTGAGGGTGTGTGTACTCGAGCAAGGTGGAGCTTGGGACAGCCACTTGTCTTTGATAGAGTTTACTTATAACAATAGTTACCATTCGAGTATTGGTATGGCACCGTTCGAAGCTTTGTATGGTCGAAGGTGTAGAACTCCTCTATGTTGGTTTGAGTCGGGTGAAAGTATTGTGTTAGGACCTGAGTTAGTGCAGCAGACTACGGAAAAGGTCAAGATGATAAGAGAAAAGATGAAAGCATCTCAAGATCGTCAGAAGAGTTATCATGACAAGAGGAGAAAAGCCCTTGAGTTTCAGGAGGGTGATCATGTGTTTTTGAGGGTTACTCCGATGACGGGTGTAGGACGTGCATTGAAGTCGAAGAAGTTGACTCCAAAGTTCATTGGTCCTTATCAGATTTCAGAGAAAGTTGGAACCGTGGCATACAGGATTGGATTGCCACCACATCTATCGAACTTGCATGACGTGTTTCATGTGTCACAGTTGAGGAAGTATGTAGCTGATCCTTCGCATGTTATTCCTAGAGATGATGTGCAAGTTAGAGATAATCTTACTGTTGAGACTTTGCCTTTGAGGATTGATGATCGCAAGGTGAAGCAGTTGAGAGGCAAGGAAATACCTCTGGTTAGAGTTGTTTGGGGCGGTGTAACCGGTGAGAGTTCGACTTGGGAATTGGAGAGCAAGATGCAAGAGTCCTATCCTGAGTTGTTTGTTGCTTAAGGTATTATTTCGAGGACGAAATTCTCTAAGTTGGGGAGAGTTGTAACGCCCTAGTTGTCTTTTATTTATTTAGTTGATTTTTGTGTGTTTTAGATGCTTTATAATTATTTATATTGATTTATGTGAATTATTGGTAATTGTTATTTTGTTGTATTTTATTATATGAGAAGTAGTAATGATTTTTATTATTAAGTGGAGTAGAAGAAATAATATTATTTTTGAAATAGTAAAAATAATAGTTGATTTAGAAAAAGGATTTAATTGTTATTATTGGAATTAAGTTAGTGGGGGTTATACTTTTATTGGGAAGTTAAGAGGGAGTTAAGAGAAAAAGGTTTTGGTTGGTAAGAATAGGTAGAGTCAGAAAAAAACAATAACACGTACCAGTAAAGAAACAGAGTTTTGGGAGAAAAGAGAAGAACCAAGAGGGAAGAGCTAGGAAGAGAGAATCTGATCAATTGCTGTAGATTTTCGCTGAATTAAGGTAAGGGTGGGCTAGCATTTCAATTGTTGATATATACATGTATGATTTCATGAAAATGGATTGAAATTGGTAGTTTTGGAATTAGGTTTATGAACATGATGAATTGCTCATTTTTCTGATGAATTGCGTTGTAATGTTGTTGTTATGAGATGTTTATGTTGTTTTGTCGTATAATGAACCCATAACATTGTTCAAAAATCATTTTGGGTGATTGAGGGATCAAAGTTGGGATTTTTGGGTTAGAACTATGCTGTTATCGCAACTGTTTTGCTGAACCTGAGACCTGCTCGCTTAAGCGTGCTGCAAGCGTGCAGCTAGCGAGCAAAACCAAACTTACGTCTTTTTGGACGCTTAAGCGTGCAGCTGCTCGCTTAAGCGTGCTGAATCTTTTCCCAGACCATAGTGCGCACGCTCAAGCGTACCGTAAGCGTGCAGTAAGCGAACAAGAACCCAACCTTCGTGTTTTGGCTCGCTTAAGCGTGCAGCTGCTCGCTTAAGCGTGCTGGGTCCTGTGCGACCCAAAATGTGATTTTTCTAAGATGTTCCAAACCCAAACCTAAGCTTTCTAAGATGTTTATTATAATTTTTAAGAATTATTTGGATGATAAAAACTATATTACGAAGATGATTAGATGGAATTATGTATGCTTATGTGCAAATAATTATACTTGCTAAGTTGAATTGCCTTGTCGATTGTTGAGTGCTATTGTCCAGTTGGGGAGGGTATCCTAAGTTGTTGTTGTTGGTTGCATGCTGATATGCTCCATTAAGAAGTTGGGTTGTATGCTGATATACACCATAGAGTCTTTCATACTCATTTGCATTTGATGGGGGCTTATTGCCCTGGAATGTTTATCATTCACCTGTTGGGGGCTTATTGCCCTGGAATGTTTATCATTCACCTGTTGGGGGCTTATTGCCCTGGGATGCTTTAACCATCCAAATTGTTGGGGGCTTATTGCCCTGGAATGCTTAGCATTCAACGCGCGTAGTTGGTACCACATGCATAATGCATTAGATGTTGATGGAGTCTTGCATTAGTAGTAGGAGTGAGTTGTCCTTTTGGGATTGTTGTTGGTGAGGTGTCGCCACAAGTGTTGTTGTTGTTGTTGATATGAACCAAAGATGAATTTAATTATAAGATGAGATGATTTGTTGGTAATGTTGCTGTTGGTTGTAATCTTTGTTGTTGTTTTCAATTTACTTTGATGATTCATATATCTATATGTTACCTTTGATTTGTGAACTCACCCCTTCTGCTGGAATTGCCGCCTTGTGGGCAAGTGCAGGTAGCGAAGACTAGTGATGTTGGCTCTTGCGTCTAGGGCTCTGATACATAGTAGGGATGGGGAATCGTTGTCTTGTCTTGCATTCCTTTTATGTATCATTTCTTTTGGAGATAATGTTGCTGAAATTTAATTGTTGGATAATTTCACTATATTGATGGCCTTTGATGCCAAGGATTTGTTGTAGATGTTTAACGATGATGATTTCTAAATAAAGATTTTCCGCTGCAGAATTTTTAATATGATGATATTGTATGTTGGTTTTAAATAGTTTTATATTCTATTTAAACAATTTTGAAAGCGTAGATGTAATACTCCGTTGTTTGATTAAACTCTGATAATTGTTGCATATTATTATGTCATATTGGGAACGGGGTGTTACAGTAACCGACGAATGTGTTGAAAATAAATCATGCCGATTACTTTAGAAATAGTAAGCGACGAATATGTTGAAAATAAAAATCTTACCGATTACTTTTGAAATAGTAACCAACGAATATGCTGAATAAAAGTCTTGCCGATTACTTTTGAAATAGTAACCGACGAATATGTTGAAAATAAAAATCTTGTCGATTACTTTTAAAATAGTAACCGACAAATATGCTGAAAATAAAAATCTTGCCGATTACTTTTGAAAAAGTAACCGACAAATATGCTGAAAATAAAAATCTTGCCGATTACTTTTGAAATAGTCACCGACCAATATGCTGAAAATAAAAATCTTGCCGATTACTTTTGAAATAGTAACCGACGAATGTGCTGAAAATAAATAATGCCGATTACTATTGAAATAGTAACCGACAAATGTGCTGAAAATAAAAGTCTTGCCCATTACTTTTGAAATAGTAACCGACGAATATGTGCTGAAAATAAATCTTGCCGATTACTTTTGAAATAGTAACCGACGAATGTGCTGAAAATAAATCATGCCGATTACTTTTGAAATAGTAAGCGACGAATATGTGCTGAAAATAAATCTTGCCGATTACTTTTGAAATAGTAACCGACGAATGTGTTGAAAATAAATCATGCCGATTACTTTTGAAATAGTAAGCGACGAATATGTTGAAAATAAAAATCTTACCGATTACTTTTAAAATAGTAACCAACGAATATGCTGAATATAAAGTCTTGCCGATTACTTTTGAAATAGTAACCGACGAATATGTTGAAAATAAAAATCTTGTCGATTACTTTTGAAAAAGTAACCGACAAATATGCTGAAAATAAAAATCTTGCCGATTACTTTTGAAATAGTCACCGACCAATATGCTGAAAATAAAAATCTTGCCGATTACTTTTGAAATAGTAACCGACGAATGTGCAGAAAATAGATCATGCCGATTACTTTTGAAATAGTAACCGACGAATGTGTTGAAAATAAATCATGTCGATTACCTTTGAAATAGTAACCGACGAATCTGCTGAAAATAAATCATGCCGATTACTTTTGAAATAGTCACCGGCGAATATGCTGAAAATAAAAATCTTGCCAATTACTTTTGAAATAGTAACCGACGAATGTGCTGAAAATAAATCATGCCGATTACTTTGGAAATAGTAAGTGACGAATATGTTGAAAATAAAAATCTTACCGATTACTTTTGAAATAGTAACCAACGGATGTGCTGAAAATAAAGTCTTGCCGATAACTTTTGAAATAGTAACCGACGAATATGTGCTGAAAATAAATCTTGCCGATTACTTTTGAAATAGTAACTGACGAATGTGCTGAAAATAAATCATGCCGATTACTTTTGAAATAGTAAGCGACGAATATGTTGAAAATAAAAATCTTACTGATTACTTTTGAAATAGTAACCAACGAATATGCTGAATATAAAGTCTTGCCGATTACTTTTGAAATAGTAACCGACGAATATGTTGAAAATAAAAATCTTGTCGATTACTTTTAAAATAGTAACCGACAAATATGCTGAAAATAAAAATCTTGCCGATTACTTTTCAAAAAGTAACCGACAAATATGCTGAAAATAAAAATCTTGCCGATTACTTTTGAAATAGTCACCGACCAATATGCTGAAAATAAAAATCTTGCCGATTACTTTTGAAATAGTAACCGACGAATGTGCTGAAAATAAATAATGCCGATTACTATTGAAATAGTAACCGACAAATGTGCTGAAAATAAAAGTCTTGCCCATTACTTTTGAAATAGTAACCGACGAATATGTGCTGAAAATAAATCTTGCCGATTACTTTTGAAATAGTAACCGACGAATGTGCTGAAAATAAATCATGCCGATTACTTTTGAAATAGTAAGCGACGAATATGTGCTGAAAATAAATCTTGCCGATTACTTTTGAAATAGTAACCGACGAATGTGTTGAAAATAAATCATGCCGATTACTTTAGAAATAGTAAGCGACGAATATGTTGAAAATAAAAATCTTACCGATTACTTTTGAAATAGTAACCAACGAATATGCTGAATAAAAGTCTTGCCGATTACTTTTGAAATAGTAACCGACGAATATGTTGAAAATAAAAATCTTGTCGATTACTTTTAAAATAGTAACCGACAAATATGCTGAAAATAAAAATCTTGCCGATTACTTTTGAAAAAGTAACCGACAAATATGCTGAAAATAAAAATCTTGCCGATTACTTTTGAAATAGTCACCGACCAATATGCTGAAAATAAAAATCTTGCCGATTACTTTTGAAATAGTAACCGACGAATGTGCTGAAAATAAATAATGCCGATTACTATTGAAATAGTAACCGACAAATGTGCTGAAAATAAAAGTCTTGCCCATTACTTTTGAAATAGTAACCGACGAATATGTGCTGAAAATAAATCTTGCCGATTACTTTTGAAATAGTAACCGACGAATGTGCTGAAAATAAATCATGCCGATTACTTTTGAAATAGTAACCGACGAATGTGTTGAAAATAAATCATGCCGATTACTTTAGAAATAGTAAGCGACGAATATGTTGAAAATAAAAATCTTACCGATTACTTTTGAAATAGTAACCAACGAATATGCTGAATAAAAGTCTTGCCGATTACTTTTGAAATAGTAACCGACGAATATGTTGAAAATAAAAATCTTGTCGATTACTTTTAAAATAGTAACCGACAAATATGCTGAAAATAAAAATCTTGCCGATTACTTTTGAAAAAGTAACCGACAAATATGCTGAAAATAAAAATCTTGCCGATTACTTTTGAAATAGTCACCGACCAATATGCTAAAAATAAAAATCTTGCCGATTACTTTTGAAATAGTAACCGACGAATGTGCTGAAAATAAATAATGCCGATTACTATTGAAATAGTAACCGACAAATGTGCTGATAATAAAAGTCTTGCCCATTACTTTTGAAATAGTAACCGACGAATATGTGCTGAAAATAAATCTTGCCGATTACTTTTGAAATAGTAACCGACGAATGTGCTGAAAATAAATCATGCCGATTACTTTTGAAATAGTAACCGACGAATGTGTTGAAAATAAATCATGCCGATTACTTTAGAAATAGTAAGCGACGAATATGTTGAAAATAAAAATCTTACCGATTACTTTTGAAATAGTAACCAACGAATATGCTGAATAAAAGTCTTGCCGATTACTTTTGAAATAGTAACCGACGAATATGTTGAAAATAAAAATCTTGTCGATTACTTTCAAAATAGTAACCGACAAATATGCTGAAAATAAAAATCTTGCCGATTACTTTTGAAAAAGTAACCGACAAATATGCTGAAAATAAAAATCTTGCCGATTACTTTTGAAATAGTCACCGACCAATATGCTGAAAATAAAAATCTTGCCGATTACTTTTGAAATAGTAACCGACGAATGTGCTGAAAATAAATAATGCCGATTACTATTGAAATAGTAACCGACAAATGTGCTGAAAATAAAAGTCTTGCCCATTACTTTTGAAATAGTAACCGACGAATATGTGCTGAAAATAAATCTTGCCGATTACTTTTGAAATAGTAACCGACGAATGTGCTGAAAATAAATCATGCCGATTACTTTTGAAATAGTAACCGACGAATGTGTTGAAAATAAATCATGCCGATTACTTTAGAAATAGTAAGCGACGAATATGTTGAAAATAAAAATCTTACCGATTACTTTTGAAATAGTAACCAACGAATATGCTGAATAAAAGTCTTGCCGATTACTTTTGAAATAGTAACCGACGAATATGTTGAAAATAAAAATCTTGTCGATTACTTTCAAAATAGTAACCGACAAATATGCTGAAAATAAAAATCTTGCCGATTACTTTTGAAAAAGTAACCGACAAATATGCTGAAAATAAAAATCTTGCCGATTACTTTTGAAATAGTCACCGACCAATATGCTGAAAATAAAAATCTTGCCGATTACTTTTGAAATAGTAACCGACGAATGTGCTGAAAATAAATAATGCCGATTACTATTGAAATAGTAACCGACAAATGTGCTGAAAATAAAAGTCTTGCCCATTACTTTTGAAATAGTAACCGACGAATATGTGCTGAAAATAAATCTTGCCGATTACTTTTGAAATAGTAACCGACGAATGTGCTGAAAATAAATCATGCCGATTACTTTTGAAATAGTAACCGACGAATGTGTTGAAAATAAATCATGCCGATTACTTTAGAAATAGTAAGCGACGAATATGTTGAAAATAAAAATCTTACCGATTACTTTTGAAATAGTAACCAACGAATATGCTGAATAAAAGTCTTGCCGATTACTTTTGAAATAGTAACCGACGAATATGTTGAAAATAAAAATCTTGTCGATTACTTTTAAAATAGTAACCGACAAATATGCTGAAAATAAAAATCTTGCCGATTACTTTTGAAAAAGTAACCGACAAATATGCTGAAAATAAAAATCTTGCCGATTACTTTTGAAATAGTCACCGACCAATATGCTAAAAATAAAAATCTTGCCGATTACTTTTGAAATAGTAACCGACGAATGTGCTGAAAATAAATAATGCCGATTACTATTGAAATAGTAACCGACAAATGTGCTGATAATAAAAGTCTTGCCCATTACTTTTGAAATAGTAACCGACGAATATGTGCTGAAAATAAATCTTGCCGATTACTTTTGAAATAGTAACCGACGAATGTGCTGAAAATAAATCATGCCGATTACTTTTGAAATAGTAACCGACGAATGTGTTGAAAATAAATCATGCCGATTACTTTAGAAATAGTAAGCGACGAATATGTTGAAAATAAAAATCTTACCGATTACTTTTGAAATAGTAACCAACGAATATGCTGAATAAAAGTCTTGCCGATTACTTTTGAAATAGTAACCGACGAATATGTTGAAAATAAAAATCTTGTCGATTACTTTCAAAATAGTAACCGACAAATATGCTGAAAATAAAAATCTTGCCGATTACTTTTGAAAAAGTAACCGACAAATATGCTGAAAATAAAAATCTTGCCGATTACTTTTGAAATAGTCACCGACCAATATGCTGAAAATAAAAATCTTGCCGATTACTTTTGAAATAGTAACCGACGAATGTGCTGAAAATAAATAATGCCGATTACTATTGAAATAGTAACCGACAAATGTGCTGAAAATAAAAGTCTTGCCCATTACTTTTGAAATAGTAACCGACGAATATGTGCTGAAAATAAATCTTGCCGATTACTTTTGAAATAGTAACCGACGAATGTGCTGAAAATAAATCATGCCGATTACTTTTGAAATAGTAACCGACGAATGTGTTGAAAATAAATCATGCCGATTACTTTAGAAATAGTAAGCGACGAATATGTTGAAAATAAAAATCTTACCGATTACTTTTGAAATAGTAACCAACGAATATGCTGAATAAAAGTCTTGCCGATTACTTTTGAAATAGTAACCGACGAATATGTTGAAAATAAAAATCTTGTCGATTACTTTCAAAATAGTAACCGACAAATATGCTGAAAATAAAAATCTTGCCGATTACTTTTGAAAAAGTAACCGACAAATATGCTGAAAATAAAAATCTTGCCGATTACTTTTGAAATAGTCACCGACCAATATGCTGAAAATAAAAATCTTGCCGATTACTTTTGAAATAGTAACCGACGAATGTGCTGAAAATAAATAATGCCGATTACTATTGAAATAGTAACCGACAAATGTGCTGAAAATAAAAGTCTTGCCCATTACTTTTGAAATAGTAACCGACGAATATGTGCTGAAAATAAATCTTGCCGATTACTTTTGAAATAGTAACCGACGAATGTGCTGAAAATAAATCATGCCGATTACTTTTGAAATAGTAACCGACGAATGTGTTGAAAATAAATCATGCCGATTACTTTAGAAATAGTAAGCGACGAATATGTTGAAAATAAAAATCTTACCGATTACTTTTGAAATAGTAACCAACGAATATGCTGAATAAAAGTCTTGCCGATTACTTTTGAAATAGTAACCGACGAATATGTTGAAAATAAAAATCTTGTCGATTACTTTTAAAATAGTAACCGACAAATATGCTGAAAATAAAAATCTTGCCGATTACTTTTGAAAAAGTAACCGACAAATATGCTGAAAATAAAAATCTTGCCGATTACTTTTGAAATAGTCACCGACCAATATGCTGAAAATAAAAATCTTGCCGATTACTTTTGAAATAGTAACCGACGAATGTGCTGAAAATAAATAATGCCGATTACTATTGAAATAGTAACCGACAAATGTGCTGAAAATAAAAGTCTTGCCCATTACTTTTGAAATAGTAACCGACGAATATGTGCTGAAAATAAATCTTGCCGATTACTTTTGAAATAGTAACCGACGAATGTGCTGAAAATAAATCATGCCGATTACTTTTGAAATAGTAAGCGACGAATATGTGCTGAAAATAAATCTTGCCGATTACTTTTGAAATAGTAACCGACGAATGTGTTGAAAATAAATCATGCCGATTACTTTTGAAATAGTAAGCGACGAATATGTTGAAAATAAAAATCTTACCGATTACTTTTAAAATAGTAACCAACGAATATGCTGAATATAAAGTCTTGCCGATTACTTTTGAAATAGTAACCGACGAATATGTTGAAAATAAAAATCTTGTCGATTACTTTTAAAATAGTAACCGACAAATATGCTGAAAATAAAAATCTTGCCGATTACTTTTGAAATAGTCACCGACCAATATGCTGAAAATAAAAATCTTGCCGATTACTTTTGAAATAGTAACCGACGAATGTGCAGAAAATAGATCATGCCGATTACTTTTGAAATAGTAACCGACGAATGTGTTGAAAATAAATCATGTCGATTACCTTTGAAATAGTAACCGACGAATCTGCTGAAAATAAATCATGCCGATTGTAACACCCTAGTTGTTATTTTACTATTTTTGGTTGATTTAATATGTTTTATGTGTTTTATATAATTTATGTTGATATATGTGAATTATTGATGTTGCTATTTTATTATATTTTATTATATGAGAATTAGTAATGATTTTGTTATTTAAGAAAATAGAAGAAATATTATTATTTTGGGGATTTATGAAAATAGGAGGAATTATTAATTATTTAGAATTAGTAGAGTTAGGAGGGGGTTAATGAAATTAAAAGAAAATTAAGTGAGGAAGTAAAGAAAGAAAAAGGAGTTACACTTTGTTAGAAAGAAAGGAGAAAAGTCAGTAAAGGAAATAAGAAACAGAACACGTATCAGTAGAAACAAAAAGAAAACAAGAGTTTTGGGAGAAAGAGAGAAGAAGCCAAGGGAAGAGGGAAATTCATCCAATTGCTGTAGAAATTTGCTGAATTAAGGTAAGGGTGGGTTTGCTCTTCAATTGCTAATGTACAAGTATGTGTTTTCATGAAAATGGATTGGAATTGGTGATTGTTGAATTAGGTTTATGAATATGATGAATTGCTCAATTCTTGATGGATTGTGATGTAATGATGTTGTTATGATATGTTCTGATGTTTTGTTGTGCCTTAAACCCATAAACATTGTTTCTAAACCATTTTGGGTGATTGGGAAATCAAAAATGGGATTTTTGGATGATATAGGGTTAGAAAATCGTAGGTTAGAATTCTGCCCAGATGAGCACTCGCTCAAGCGAAATACCCTTCGCTCAAGCGAGCAACTTTTTGCCACGCCCAGTCTGAATTTTTAGCCGTTCGCTTAAGCGAGCCACGAGCGAACCAGGAGCGAGTGAAATGCTAACCTTCGTCATTTGCGTCGCTTAAGCGAGATTCCCGTCGCTTAAGCGAGAAACGCCCAGGATAGTGTATTTAGCCTGTTCGCTTAAGCGAACCAGGAGCGAGCCAGAAGCGAGGAAAAACCAAACTTACGTGTTTTGACTCGCTTAAGCGAGTAGCTGCTCGCTTAAGCGAGCTGGGTCCTGTGCGACCCAAATTGTGATTTTTCTAAAAGGTTCCAAACCCAAACCTAAGCTTTCTAAGATGTTTATTGGATTTATTAAGAATTGTTTAGATGATAAAACTTATATATTAAGATGATTAAGATGGAATTATGTATGCTTATGTGCAAATAATTATACTTGCTAAGTTGATTTGCCTTGTCGTTGTGAAGTAGTATTTTCCAGTTGGGGAGGGTATCCTAAGTGGTTGTTGTTGTTGGTTGCATGCTGATATGCTCCATTAAGTTGTTGGGTTGTATGCTGATATACACCATAGAGTCATTCATACTCATATGCATTTGTTGGGGGCTTATTGCCCTGGAATGTTTATCATTCACTGTTGGGGGCTTATTGCCCTGGAACGCTTTATCGTTCACCTGTTGGGGGCTTATTGCCCTGGGATGCTTTAACTATCCAATTGTTGGGGGCTTATTGCCCTGGAATGCTTAGCATTCAACGCGCGTAGTTGGTACCACATGCATAACGCATTAGATGTTGATGGAGTCTTGCATTAGTTGTAGGAGTGAGTTGCCCTTTCGGGATTGTTGTTGGTGAGATGTCGCCACATGTGTTGTTGTTGTTGTTGCTGATATTAATCAAAGATGAATTTAATTTATAAAGTTGAGATGAAAATGATGATGTTGTTGCTGTTAGTTGTTATGACTTGTTGTTGTTTCAATGTATTTTGATGATCCATATATTTGTATATTACTTTTGATTTGTGAACTCACCCCTTCTGCTGGAATTGCCGCCATGTGGGCAAGTGCAGGTAGCGAAGATTAGTGATGTCGGCTCTTACGTCTAGGGCTCTGATACATAGTAGGGATGGGAAGCGTTATCTTTCTTGTATTCCTTTATGTATCATTTATTTGAAGAAGATGTTGTTGGGATTAATTTGTTGGATAATTTTAATATGTTGATGGCCTTTTGCGCCAAGGTTATGATGTATCTTTGAATAAGATTTTCCGCTGCAGAATTTTAATATGATGAAGTTGTTGATGGTTTTAAATAGTTTTTATATTCTATTTAAATAATTTTGAAAAAGTAGTGTAATACTCCGTTGTTTGTTGAATAACTCTGATTATTATGATTATTGTTCTTATTATTATGTTACTTCGGGAACGGGGTGTTACACCGATTACTTTTGAAATAGTCACCGGCGAATATGCTGAAAATAAAAATCTTGCCAATTACTTTTGAAATAGTAACCGACGAATGTGCTGAAAATAAATCATGCCGATTACTTTGGAAATAGTAAGTGACGAATATGTTGAAAATAAAAATCTTACCAATTACTTTTGAAATAGTAACCAACGGATGTGCTGAAAATAAAGTCTTGCCGATAACTTTTGAAATAGTAACCGACGAATATGTGCTGAAAATAAATCTTGCCGATTACTTTTGAAATAGTAACTGACGAATGTGCTGAAAATAAATCATGCCGATTACTTTTGAAATAGTAAGCGACGAATATGTTGAAAATAAAAATCTTACCGATTACTTTTGAAATAGTAATTAACGAATATGCTGAATATAAAGTCTTGCCGATTACTTTTGAAATAGTAACCGACGAATGTGCTGAAAATAAATCATGCCTATTACTTTTGAAATAGTAAGCGACGAATATGTGCTGAAAATAAATCTTGCCGATTACTTTTGAAATAGTAACCGACGAATGTGTTGAAAATAAATCATGCCGATTACTTTAGAAATAGTAAGCGACGAATATGTTGAAAATAAAAATCTTACCGATTACTTTTGAAATAGTAACCAACGAATATGCTGAATATAAAGTCTTGCCGATTACTTTTGAAATAGTAACCGACGAATATGTTGAAAATAAAAATCTTGTCGATTACTTTTAAAATAGTAACCGACAAATATGCTGAAAATAAAAATCTTGCCGATTACTTTTGAAAAAGTAACCGACAAATATGCTGAAAATAAAAATCTTGCCGATTACTTTTGAAATAGTCACCGACCAATATGCTGAAAATAAAAATCTTGCCGATTACTTTTGAAATAGTAACCGACGAATGTGCTGAAAATAAATAATGCCGATTACTATTGAAATAGTAACCGACAAATGTGCTGAAAATAAAAGTCTTGCCCATTACTTTTGAAATAGTAAGCGACGAATATGTGCTGAAAATAAATCTTGCCGATTACTTTTGAAATAGTAACCGACGAATGTGTTGAAAATAAATCATGCCGATTACTTTAGAAATAGTAAGCGACGAATATGTTGAAAATAAAAATCTTACCGATTACTTTTGAAATAGTAACCAACGAATATGCTGAATATAAAGTCTTGCCGATTACTTTTGAAATAGTAACCGACGAATATGTTGAAAATAAAAATCTTGTCGATTACTTTTAAAATAGTAACTGACAAATATGCTGAAAATAAAAATCTTGCCGATTACTTTTGAAAAAGTAACCGACAAATATGCTGAAAATAAAAATCTTGCCGATTACTTTTGAAATAGTCACCGACCAATATGCTGAAAATAAAAATCTTGCCGATTACTTTTGAAATAGTAACCGACGAATGTGCTGAAAATAAATAATGCCGATTACTATTGAAATAGTAACCGACAAATGTGCTGAAAATAAAAGTCTTGCCCATTACTTTTGAAATAGTAACCGACGAATATGTGCTGAAAATAAATCTTGGCGATTACTTTTGAAATAGTAACCGACGAATGTGCTGAAAATAAATCATGCCGATTACTTTTGAAATAGTAAGCGACGAATATGTTGAAAATAAAAATCTTACCGATTACTTTTGAAATAGTAACCAACGAATATGCTGAATATAAAGTCTTGCCGATTACTTTTGAAATAGTAACCGACGAATATGTTGAAAATAAAAATCTTGTCGATTACTTTTAAAATAGTAACCGACAAATATGCTGAAAATAAAAATCTTGCCGATTACTTTTGAAATAGTCACCGACCAATATGCTGAAAATAAAAATCTTGCCGATTACTTTTGAAATAGTAACCGACGAATGTGCAGAAAATAGATCATGCCGATTACTTTTGAAATAGTAATCGACGAATGTGTTGAAAATAAATCATGTCGATTACCTTTGAAATAGTAACCGACGAATCTGCTGAAAATAAATCATGCTGATTACTTTTGAAATAGTCACCGGCGAATATGCTGAAAATAAAAATCTTGCCAATTACTTTTGAAATAGTAACCGACGAATGTGCTGAAAATAAATCATGCCGATTACTTTTGAAATAGTAAGCGACGAATATGTTGAAAATAAAAATCTTGTCGATTACTTTTAAAATAGTAACTGACAAATATGCTGAAAATAAAAATCTTGCCGATTACTTTTGAAAAAGTAACCGACAAATATGCTGAAAATAAAAATCTTGCCGATTACTTTGGAAATAGTCACCGACCAATATGCTGAAAATAAAAATCTTGCCGATTACTTTTGAAATAGTAACCGACGAATGTGCTGAAAATAAATCATGCCGATTACTATTGAAATAGTAACCGACAAATGTGCTGAAAATAAAAGTCTTGCCCGTTACTTTTGAAATAGTAACCGACGAATATGTGCTGAAAATAAATCTTGCCGATTACTTTTGAAATAGTAACCGACGAATGTGCTGAAAATAAATCATGCCGATTACTTTTGAAATAGTAACCGACAAATATGCTAAAAATAAAAATCTTGTCGATTACTTTTGAAATAGTAACCGACGAATATGTTGAAAATAAAAATCTTGTCGATTACTTTTAAAATAGTAACCGACAAATATGCTGAAAATAAAAATTTTGCCGATTACTTTTGAAAAAGTAACCGACAAATATGTTGAAAATAAAAATCTTGCCGATTACTTTTGAAAAAGTAACCGACAAATATGCTGAAAATAAAAATCTTGCCGATTACTTTTGAAATAGTAACCAACGAATGTGCTGAAAATAAATCATGCCGATTACTATTGAAATAGTAACCGACAAATGTGCTGAAAATAAAAGTCTTGCCCGTTACTTTTGAAATAGTAACCGACGAATATGTGCTGAAAATAAATCTTGCCGATTACTTTTGAAATAGTAACCGACGAATGTGTTGAAAATAAATCATGCCGATTACTTTTGAAATAGTAAGCGACGAATATGTTGAAAATAAAAATCTTGTCGATTACTTTTAAAATAGTAACCGACAAATATGCTGAAAATAAAAATCTTACCGATTACTTTTAAAATAGTAACCGACAAATATGCTAAAAATAAAAATCTTGTCGATTACTTTTGAAATAGTAACCGACGAATATGTTGATAATAAAAATCTTGTCGATTACTTTTAAAATAGTAACCGACAAATATGCTGAAAATAAAAATCTTGCCGATTACTTTTGAAAAAGTAACCGACAAATATGTTGAAAATAAAAATCTTGCCGATTACTTTTGAAAAAGTAACCGACAAATATGCTGAAAATAAAAATCTTGCCGATTACTTTTGAAATAGTAACCGACGAATGTGCTGAAAATAAATCATACCGATTACTATTGAAATAGTAACCGACAAATGTGCTGAAAATAAAAGTCTTGCCCATTACTTTTGAAATAGTAACCGACGAATATGTGCTGAAAATAAATCTTGCCGATTACTTTTGAAATAGTAACCGACGAATGTGCTGAAAACAAATCATGCCGATTACTTTTGAAATAGTAAGCGACGAATATGTAATTAATAAAAATCTTGTCGATTACTTTTAAAATCGTTACCGACAAATATGCTAAAAAAAAAAAATCTTGCCGATTACTTTCGAAATAGGAACCGACGAATATGTTGAAAATAAAAATCTTGTCGATTACTTTTAAAATAGTAACCGACAAATATGCTGAAAATAAAAATCTTGCCGATTACTTTTGACATAGTAACCGACGAATGTGTTGAAAATAAAGTCTTGCCGATTACTTTTAAAATAGTAACCGACAAATATGCTGAAAATAAAAATCTTGCCGATTACTTTTGAAATAGTAACCGACGAATGTGCTGAAAATAAAGTCTTGCCGATTACTTTTAAAATAGTAACCGACAAATATGCTGAAAATAAAAATCTTGCCGATTACTTTTGAAATAGTAACCGACGAACATGCTGAAAATAAAAATCTTGCCGATTACTTTTGAAATAGTAACCGACGAACATGCTGAAAATAAAAATCTTCCCGATTACTTTTGAAATAGTAACCGACGAATGTGCTGAAAATAAAGTCATGCCGATTACTTTTGAAATAGTAACCGACGAATGTGCTGAAAATAAATCTTGCCGATTAGCTTTGAAATAGTAACCGACGAATATGCTGAATATAAAAATTTTGCTGATTACTTTTGAAATAGTAACCGACGAATGTGTTGAATATAAAGTCTTGCCGATTACTTTTGAAATAGTAACCTACAAATGTGCTGAAAATAAATCATGCCAATTACTTTTGAAATAGTAACCGACAAATGTGCTGAAAATAAAAGTCTTGCCGATTACTTTTGAAATAGTAACCTGACGAATGTGCTGAAAATAAAGTCTTGCCGATTACTTTTAAAATAGTAACCGACAAATATGCTGAAAATAAAAATCTTGCCGATTACTTTTGAAATAGTAACCGACGAATGTGCTGAAAATAAAGTCTTGCCGATTACTTTTAAAATAGTAACCGACAAATATGCTGAAAATAAAAATCTTGCCGATTACTTTTGAAATAGTAACCGACGAACATGCTGAAAATAAAAATCTTCCCGATTACTTTTGAAATAGTAACCGACGAATGTGCTGAAAATAAAGTCTTGCCGATTACTTTTGAAATAGTAACCGACAAATATGCTGAAAATAAAAATCTTGCCGATTACTTTTGAAATAGTAACCGACGAACATGCTGAAAATAAAAATCTTCCCGATTACTTTTGAAATAGTAACCGACGAATGTGCTGAAAATAAAGTCTTGCCGATTACTTTTGAAATAGTAACCGACGAATGTGCTGAAAATAAAGTCTTGCCGATTACTTCTAAAATAGTACCAGACAAATATGCTAAAAATAAAAATCTTGCCGATTACTTTTGAAATAGTAACCGACGAATGTGCTGAAAATAAATCTTGCCGATTAGCTTTGAAATAGTAGCCGACGAATATGCTGAATATAAAAATTTTGCTGATTACTTTTGAAATAGTAACCGACGAATGTGTTGAATATAAAGTCTTGCCGATTACTTTTGAAATAGTAACCTACAAATGTGCTGAAAATAAATCATGCCAATTACTTTTGAAATAAAAACCGACAAATGTGCTGAAAATAAAAGTCTTGCCGATTACTTTTGAAATAGTAACCTGACGAATGTGCTGAAAATAAATCATGCCGATTACTTTTGAAATAGTCACCGACGAATATGCTGAAAATAAAAATCTTGCCGATTACTTTTGAAATAGTAACCGACGAATGTGCTGAAAATAAATCATGCTGATTACTTTTGAAATAGTAAGCGATGAATATGTTGGAAATAAAAATCTTACCAATTACTTTTAAAAAAGTAACCAATGAATGTGCTGAAAATAAAGTCTTGCCGATTACTTTTGAAATAGTAACCGACGAATATATTGAAAATAAAAATCTTGCCGATTACTTTTGAAATAGTAACCGACGAATGTGCTGAAAATAAAGTCTTGCCGATTACTTTTAAAATAGTAACTGACAAATATGCTGAAAATAAAAATCTTGCCGATTACTTTTGAAATAGTAATCGACGAACATGCTGAAAATAAAAATCTTCCCGATTACTTTTGAAATAGTAACCGACGAATGTGCTGAAAATAAAGTCTTGCCGATTACTTTTGAAATAGTTACCGACGAATGTGCTGAAAATAAAGTCTTGCCGATTACTTCTAAAATAGTAACAGACAAATATGCTAAAAATAAAAATCTTGCCGATTACTTTTGAAATAGTAACCGACGAATGTGCTGAAAATAAATCTTGCCGATTAGCTTTGAAATAGTAACCGACGAATATGCTGAATATAAAAATTTTGCTGATTACTTTTGAAATAGTAACCGACGAATGTGTTGAATATAAAGTCTTGCCGATTACTTTTGAAATAGTAACCTACAAATGTGCTGAAAATAAATCATGCCAATTACTTTTGAAATAGTAACCGACAAATGTGCTGAAAATAAAAGTCTTGCCGATTACTTTTGAAATAGTAACCTGACGAATGTGCTGAAAATAAAGTCTTGCCGATTACTTTTAAAATAGTAACCGACAAATATGCTGAAAATAAAAATCTTGCCGATTACTTTTGAAATAGTAACCGACGAATGTGCTGAAAATAAAGTCTTGCCGATTACTTTTAAAATAGTAACCGACAAATATGCTGAAAATAAAAATCTTGCCGATTACTTTTGAAATAGTAACCGACGAATGTGCTGAAAATAAAGTCTTGCCGATTACTTTTAAAATAGTAACCGACAAATATGCTGAAAATAAAAATCTTGCCGATTACTTTTGAAATAGTAACCGACGAACATGCTGAAAATAAAAATCTTCCCGATTACTTTTGAAATAGTAACCGACGAATGTGCTGAAAATAAAGTCTTGCCGATTACTTTTGAAATAGTAACCGACAAATATGCTGAAAATAAAAATCTTGCCGATTACTTTTGAAATAGTAACCGACGAACATGCTGAAAATAAAAATCTTCCCGATTACTTTTGAAATAGTAACCGACGAATGTGCTGAAAATAAAGTCTTGCCGATTACTTTTGAAATAGTAACCGACGAATGTGCTGAAAATAAAGTCTTGCCGATTACTTCTAAAATAGTACCAGACAAATATGCTAAAAATAAAAATCTTGCCGATTACTTTTGAAATAGTAACCGACGAATGTGCTGAAAATAAATCTTGCCGATTAGCTTTGAAATAGTAGCCGACGAATATGCTGAATATAAAAATTTTGCTGATTACTTTTGAAATAGTAACCGACGAATGTGTTGAATATAAAGTCTTGCCGATTACTTTTGAAATAGTAACCTACAAATGTGCTGAAAATAAATCATGCCAATTACTTTTGAAATAAAAACCGACAAATGTGCTGAAAATAAAAGTCTTGCCGATTACTTTTGAAATAGTAACCTGACGAATGTGCTGAAAATAAATCATGCCGATTACTTTTGAAATAGTCACCGACGAATATGCTGAAAATAAAAATCTTGCCGATTACTTTTGAAATAGTAACCGACGAATGTGCTGAAAATAAATCATGCTGATTACTTTTGAAATAGTAAGCGATGAATATGTTGGAAATAAAAATCTTACCAATTACTTTTAAAAAAGTAACCAATGAATGTGCTGAAAATAAAGTCTTGCCGATTACTTTTGAAATAGTAACCGACGAATATATTGAAAATAAAAATCTTGCCGATTACTTTTGAAATAGTAACCGACGAATGTGCTGAAAATAAAGTCTTGCCGATTACTTTTAAAATAGTAACTGACAAATATGCTGAAAATAAAAATCTTGCCGATTACTTTTGAAATAGTAATCGACGAACATGCTGAAAATAAAAATCTTCCCGATTACTTTTGAAATAGTAACCGACGAATGTGCTGAAAATAAAGTCTTGCCGATTACTTTTGAAATAGTTACCGACGAATGTGCTGAAAATAAAGTCTTGCCGATTACTTCTAAAATAGTAACAGACAAATATGGTAAAAATAAAAATCTTGCCGATTACTTTTGAAATAGTAACCGACGAATGTGCTGAAAATAAATCTTGCCGATTAGCTTTGAAATAGTAACCGACGAATATGCTGAATATAAAAATTTTGCTGATTACTTTTGAAATAGTAACCGACGAATGTGTTGAATATAAAGTCTTGCCGATTACTTTTGAAATAGTAACCTACAAATGTGCTGAAAATAAATCATGCCAATTACTTTTGAAATAGTAACCGACAAATGTGCTGAAAATAAAAGTCTTGCCGATTACTTTTGAAATAGTAACCTGACGAATGTGCTGAAAATAAAGTCTTGCCGATTACTTTTAAAATAGTAACCGACAAATATGCTGAAAATAAAAATCTTGCCGATTACTTTTGAAATAGTAACCGACGAATGTGCTGAAAATAAAGTCTTGCCGATTACTTTTAAAATAGTAACCGACAAATATGCTGAAAATAAAAATCTTGCCGATTACTTTTGAAATAGTAACCGACGAACATGCTGAAAATAAAAATCTTCCCGATTACTTTTGAAATAGTAACCGACGAATGTGTTGAAAATAAAGTCTTGCCGATTACTTTTGAAATAGTAACCGACAAATATGCTGAAAATAAAAATCTTGCCGATTACTTTTGAAATAGTAACCGACGAACATGCTGAAAATAAAAATCTTCCCGATTACTTTTGAAATAGTAACCGACGAATGTGCTGAAAATAAAGTCTTGCCGATTACTTTTGAAATAGTAACCGACGAATGTGCTGAAAATAAAGTCTTGCCGATTACTTCTAAAATAGTACCAGACAAATATGCTAAAAATAAAAATCTTGCCGATTACTTTTGAAATAGTAACCGACGAATGTGCTGAAAATAAATCTTGCCGATTAGCTTTGAAATAGTAGCCGACGAATATGCTGAATATAAAAATTTTGCTGATTACTTTTGAAATAGTAACCGACGAATGTGTTGAATATAAAGTCTTGCCGATTACTTTTGAAATAGTAACCTACAAATGTGCTGAAAATAAATCATGCCAATTACTTTTGAAATAGTAACCGACAAATGTGCTGAAAATAAAAGTCTTGCCGATTACTTTTGAAATAGTAACCTGACGAATGTGCTGAAAATAAATCATGCCGATTACTTTTGAAATAGTCACCGACGAATATGCTGAAAATAAAAATCTTGCCGATTACTTTTGAAATAGTAACCGACGAATGTGCTGAAAATAAATCATGCTGATTACTTTTGAAATAGTAAGCGATGAATATGTTGGAAATAAAAATCTTACCAATTACTTTTAAAAAAGTAACCAATGAATGTGCTGAAAATAAAGTCTTGCCGATTACTTTTGAAATAGTAACCGACGAATATATTGAAAATAAAAATCTTGCCGATTACTTTTGAAATAGTAACCGACGAATGTGCTGAAAATAAAGTCTTGCCGATTACTTTTAAAATAGTAACTGACAAATATGCTGAAAATAAAAATCTTGCCGATTACTTTTGAAATAGTAATCGACGAACATGCTGAAAATAAAAATCTTCCCGATTACTTTTGAAATAGTAACCGACGAATGTGCTGAAAATAAAGTCTTGCCGATTACTTTTGAAATAGTTACCGACGAATGTGCTGAAAATAAAGTCTTGCCGATTACTTCTAAAATAGTAACAGACAAATATGCTAAAAATAAAAATCTTGCCGATTACTTTTGAAATAGTAACCGACGAATGTGCTGAAAATAAATCTTGCCGATTAGCTTTGAAATAGTAACCGACGAATATGCTGAATATAAAAATTTTGCTGATTACTTTTGAAATAGTAACCGACGAATGTGTTGAATATAAATTCTTGCCGATTACTTTTGAAATAGTAACCTACAAATGTGCTGAAAATAAATCATGCCAATTACTTTTGAAATAGTAACCGACAAATGTGCTGAAAATAAAAGTCTTGCCGATTACTTTTGAAATAGTAACCTGACGAATGTGCTGAAAATAAAGTCTTGCCGATTACTTTTAAAATAGTAACCGACAAATATGCTGAAAATAAAAATCTTGCCGATTACTTTTGAAATAGTAACCGACGAATGTGCTGAAAATAAAGTCTTGTCGATTACTTTTAAAATAGTAACCGACAAATATGCTGAAAATAAAAATCTTGCCGATTACTTTTGAAATAGTAACCGACGAACATGCTGAAAATAAAAATCTTCCCGATTACTTTTGAAATAGTAACCGACGAATGTGCTGAAAATAAAGTCTTGCCGATTACTTTTGAAATAGTAACCGACAAATATGCTGAAAATAAAAATCTTGCCGATTACTTTTGAAATAGTAACCGACGAACATGCTGAAAATAAAAATCTTCCCGATTACTTTTGAAATAGTAACCGTCGAATGTGCTGAAAATAAAGTCTTGCCGATTACTTTTGAAATAGTAACCGACGAATGTGCTGAAAATAAAGTCTTGCCGATTACTTCTAAAATAGTACCAGACAAAT